>JAQQSZ010016906.1:0-10920 GCA_028646595.1 Phalanger gymnotis
CCCTCTGCCACTTTGTGGGTTCTGCAGCTCTAGAATTGGTTCAGAGCCATTTTTTTATAGGTTTTTGGAGGGATTTGGTGGGGAGCTCACGCCAGTTACTGCTTTCTGGTCGCCATCTTGGTTCCGCCCCCCCGATTTAATAATTTTTAAAAAAATAATGCAAGCATTTTAATAAAAGTATGGTCATTTAGCAATTTCTCTCAGACCAAACACAATTATAGTGGTAGACTCTGTTTTCATGTTCTTTTGGAAAAGCAGTGTTAAAAGGATGGCAATCAACTCTGATTGCCTAACAATTACAAAGAGAAATAGGCTTATTCCAATGAGGGGTGAGAGTGACATCATGTCACCCTTAGATAGAGAGACTATCTCTATACCCAGACCACTCCCAGTCTTGGCCAATTTAGATCAAAGGGTCTGTCTCCATCCAAGCTTGATTGAATGGAATTCACCTTAGACTATAGATTACTTGTAAGGCTGGTTGGAGTTGGATAGAGGAGATGGTTATCTTAACATTCAGAGACTGAGGTCTTGAAATGATGATAGAGAAAAGGGGGAACTCTGAATCTCCCCAAGTCATTAGTTATTAATAATCATTTCTCTCATTAAATAAGCTAAAGTATGAACTAAGTTTTAGAAATAATGCCATAGAATTTGCATTACCACTTTTCATTTTGATGTGAAAGTAGGCATGTAGGTTACTAGTTATTGATGTTTTCTTGGTCACCCTTATTCAGTATTAAGTTTTGAGATTTTCCCCCTTACTTTTGGCATTGTGCCTCTTTCAGATAACCTCATACATTGGTCCCTAACCACATTTATAATTGTATAACCTCCAGAACAGTCTTTTCTATACACACTTAGTCCAATCTGTTTGCTCCTACCAACTTTGTCTTCTTTAGTGTCATTTCTACTTCCTCTATGAGCAATACTGGAATTGTAAAGTTAGAGTCCAAATGTGGTTGTTCAGCTGTGGAGAAAGGAGCTTATTAAAATTATTTTCTTTTTGCAAATCCTTATTTTCTTTCTGTTTGTAGTCCTTCCATATTTATCCTTGAATGTCCTTGGAAAGGCTGCTTAGTTATCTTGCCAAACTTTTTTTCCTTCCACTGTTTCTTATTTATGAGACAATATTTTTCATTCTTGCCCATCACAACCTCCTTGTGTTTACAAATGAGTCTATATTCAAATCTGGTGTTGCCTTTGGCAGTCATCTCTTTCCATAGACAGGGCAAAAGTAAAAATAAACATGGTTACAAGAGATAGCAAGGAAATTATATTATTCTTAGAGTCACCATATATTCTTTGATACTTTGGGGGTAAAGAATGACTTCCTATTTGACAAAATTTCTGGAAAAACTAAAGAATCAATTTGACAGAATTTGGGTTTAGTCTAATATCTCACACTATATGCTATCTTAAGCTCCAAATAGACAGATGACTTGTATATAAATGATCATATTATAACAAATCAGAGGAGGAGTGGCTACCTCCCACAAGTACGGTCAAGGGAAGAATTCTGAGCTAAACAAGGGATAGAAATAAGAGTAAAACATTAACTGGATATTTTGATTGCATAAAATAAAAAAAAATCCTTTTGTATGGGTAGAATTAATGCCCCTGGAATTAGAAGAAATGCAATTAACTGGGAAAACATCTCAAAAGCAAATTTCTCTAATAAAATCTGATATCCAAGATATCTGTCTATCTCTATCTATGTAACTATCTGTCTATGAATTGGTATCATACATAAGAATGAAAGCTACTGTCATAGAAGTATGAATAATCATACAAAAAATGCTCAGAATCACTAAAAGAAATGCAAAAGAAAACAGATCTGACTTTCTACCTTACACACATGAGATCGATTTTTAAAAAATCATCAATGAGATTTATATTCTGAAAAGGTGGAGGGCTGGTAACTTAGTGAGAGTGAAGGATAATAAATGGATAGCCTATCTATTTCCTTAATGTTCATGAAATGTTAAGAGACTTTGGGGAAAGCTCTTAGAATGCTGGGTGGACCCACTGTGGACAAGTTAGGGAAGTTTCTACTCTCATTGGATAAGAAGACATGCTTTACTATCCATACTTCTGTTAGGAGGTCATAGTATCCATACTTCTGGCAGGAGGTCAATAAGATCACAGGTCCAGCAAAGTAAATAAATAAAAAAGGCAAGGAAAGTTATTAAGGGGGAATAATAGGAATCTCAAAGGGAAAACAGCCTTGCAGATAAAGTTGCAAGGGCATTAGGAGATAGAACAGTAGACAGCCTGATACCTTTATGAAGCTTATACTGGGTCATTTCTCCAGAAGCAAGAGGGGAAACATAGATAAAAAAATTACTATTACAGATGAAATGCATATGTGCAGCCTCTTGACACCAAAAGAATTATATCAACCACTTGTGTTTAAATTTATTTTTCTCATTTTTGCTTTATTCAAAAGTGGGTGTGTTCTACTCATGCTAGTTTGGTGCATTTATAAAACACAACAAAAACTCTAGCTTCCTTTGAACTTTTCAGCATTAAAACCACCTATCTATTCTAAGCTCCTCAAACTACTCAGAATCATTGTATTGTATTCCTGGAATTATCTTATATACTACTTCAGCTTTTGGATGACAACTAACAAAGAGAATAAGGCTTGTAATGCATTAATAAATCCCATAGTTAGACTCTATCTCTGTTTTTTTGAATTTCTGTACTAGACTGTAGAAAACTCTGACACAAAGAACAAATATGAATTTTTAAAATCCTAAAGAAGAATCACCAGAAGGAAAAAACTATAGTGAGAAATGAAACTCGATCTAGCACAAGACACAATAAATTGGATGATCAATACTTTAAAGGGAACGAAGGCATATCTAGTATCAGTTTTAAAAATTCCTGGCTCTGAAATTAAAAATTTATTATCAATAAAAATGGAAAAACAAAAATTGATCACACAAGTTGACAATATGGGGTAAGCAGCGGAAAATTTGAATAAATGAAATAGAAAATAAAATTCTCAGTCTAGAAAGCAAGCCATAAACCTTGACATAAAATGCAGAAAAATGATAATATAGGGCAACTCAAGTGAGATTAAAAAAAAAAACTTGAAAACTTTACAAGCATAGATAACAGACACAGAAGATTGAGCTTGGAGAGTGAATCATTGGCTTGCCCTAAACATGCAAAGGAGAAAGTCTAATCACTACTTTGTGGTATATCACTCAATATCTCCCAAAGGTATTGAGATTAAGGTGCAGACTATTTATAGGGGGCTTCAGAGAGAAATGTCATATTCATTTCACCCACATTATGATCACATCCAGAGCTTCATCCATAAAAAGAAATTTTATAAGTAGCTAATAAAAAAATCTCTTATTATAATATCCCAATTTGAATGACATGGATTATTTGACATGAAAAAAATGAAAGAAAAAACTGGAATATGATTAAAAGTTAAGGGAAACTAGACTTTACCACAGAATCTGCATTAACAAATTAATGAACATTTAAAAGTTTTTTGAGTTCCAAATTTTCTCCTTTCCCCACCCATTGAGAAGGCAAGCAATGTCATACCCATTACACATGTGAAGTCACGTAAAATATATTTCCATATTAGGCATGTTGCAAAAAAGAAGCAAGAAAAAAAGGTGAAAAATATATCCTTCAATCTTAACTCAGTGTTTATCACTTTTCTCTCTAGACACGGATAACATTTTTCACCATGAGTCCTTTTCAATCGTGCATCATTGTATTAATCAGAGAAGCTAAATCTTTCACAGTTGATTATCATTTCAATATTGCTGTTGCTGTAGACAATGTTCAGTTGGTCCTGCTCATTTTGCTTTGTGCCAGTTCATATAAGTTTTCCCAAGTTTTTCTGAAATCATACCCTTAATCATTTCTTACAGTATAATAGTATTCCATCACAATCACATACCACAAATTGTTCAGCCATTCTTCAATTTCCAATTCTATCCCTTGAATATAAAATTCTTTCCAAAAGAACAGCTCTAAATATTTTTGTACATATAGGTCCTTTTCCTTTTCTTTCAAGGTTTTTGTACCCCAGAATTTTTTATGTAGTTTAGTTAGGAATAATACATAAAGATCAATGTTTTAGACCAGGTGCACAATGGTCGCAAATATAAATTCAAGATTAAGAGGCTGATTCAATTAAAGGAGACTAATTTTTTTAAATGGTAACACAACTTTTACTAAATACAAGATATATCTATATCCATATCTATACACACACACACGAATGAATGTGTGTATGTAACATATATGTGTCTATCATCAAATGCACCTATATAGATATCCATGTATTAATTTAGGTATGTATTGGCAGGTACCTTAGGACACACTAAACTTAGTAATAGAATAGTCCAAATGGGAATAATCTGCCCTGTCTGAAGAATTACACTCCATTCTCAATAATATGATTTACCAAAAAGACAATCCTTAATTCATTAGCCAATCCCCATTCAGAATCTCTATGAGATCGACTAATGCCATGCAATCTATAAAGCCCTTTAGTGTTTAAGACCTTGGGAAAACAAGTAATACCCAAGACTGTATGTGTGTGTGTGTGTGTGTGTGTGTGTGTGTATGTGTAGATATATAGAAATATATCTATATGTTTTTAATGGAGAAAAAAAGAAGAGAAAATAGCAAAATAGATCAACATACTGAAAAAAAATCTGACATTTTATGCAAGATTCCACTATTGTAGACATCCCACCTCTGAAAGATGGTAGGGGATGGTATCATTTCATAGTTCTTGTTAGGGGCAAAGCTTGTTCTTTGTAAGTTTGCAACAACCATTTTTATTGTTTTTTCTGTAGCTCTTTCCATTTATTTTGCAATCATTAAGTATATTGTTTTATTGGGCATTTTTAAAAGAATATTTTGTATCAGTTATGTAAATCCATGCTTCTCTCTACTGATTATATTAATGATTTCTTTAAGCATAGAAATAAGCCATTACCTTTTTGTGGCATATTTTTTCCCTTTGCTATCCTCTAATTTATGGGCAACTAATTTTGTTTCCAGTTATTTTCTATATTAACGATAAAGTGCTACTATAAATGTTTTTATGTATATGAAACTTTTTTTTGACAATGTCTCCTTAGAATATAAGCCCAGCAGTACACTTTTTGATTCAAAAGGTATGGATATCATAGCTATTTTCTTCAAATAATTTCAAATTGCTTTCCAGAGCACTAATTATACTAATTCATAGCTCCACCAACAGTTCTTTAGTGTTCTCGTCTTTCTACAACATTTCCAACATTAATTATTCTACACTTTTGTCTTTTTTTTTTTGACAATTTGCTGGGTGTGAGTTGAAATCTTAGGATTGCTTTGATTGGCAAATTTATTAATAATAAAATAATAGATTTGGAGAATTTTCATGTTATTAATAATTTGAAATTGTTTGGGGAACTGATTAATTAACTGATTATGATAATTAACTCTTCAATTACTTGTCTATTGGAGAATGGCTCTTGATCATATATCTATGCATGTTTTTATATACACATGTAGGCACACACACTCTATACGTATATTGTATGGAGAGTCTTCTGTTAGAATAATTCATACATATACATATCTATACACATGTATGTATGAATACATGTATGTATTTACATATGCATTTTCTGTTGCCTAAATATTTTGGCTACCAAAACCTTATTTGAAAAATCTGAGACAATTTTTCCTCCCGTTGACTGCTTTGAATCATTATTTTTTGAGGGACCAAAGCTTTTCATTTTTGTAATGTAATCAAAACTATATGTTTTGTCATTTGTAATTGCCTTTATCTGTATTTAAAAAGGTAAGGCTTTGAAAAATCATTAGCCTTATTTAATTGATTACATAAATATCAGAAAATACAGCCATGGTTTTGGAAAAATCTGATTTCAAGTTAGAAAGTTTAGGATAGATTATGACAGAAACTCCACTATACTTAAATGAAACAGACAGTTAAAGTATATCAATATCAACATAAATATGAAATAGGAATTACATGAAAAATAACAACTGAAATACAAAAAAAGCTAAAAGTAAACATTTATAATGGGTCATTTTAGTGTTCCACTTTCTGAATATAAGTTTAAAAAGATGAATAAAAAGGAAATTAATTTAAAACATGTTGGAAAATATATTTGGTAGACCTGTAGACAAAACTGAATGAGTTTATTATTATACTCAAATGCATAAAACACATTTATGAAACAATCACACTGTAGGACATATAGAGCAAATGCAGAAATAAAAATATTAATTACTTCTTTTATAAACCATAAATTATTCAATCCATAAGCATTCATCTAGAACTTCCTATGTTATTAGCATGTGCTAAGCACTGACCCTACAAAGAAAAAGGAAACAGAGTACTTGTCCTCAAGGAGTTTATGTCATAATGGAAGAGACAACAAAAAGAGACCTAAGCACAGGTGATGAGGTATTAAAGTGTTAAGTAAGTGCTAAACCAAAAGGTGGGGGCCAAGATAGCAGAGACAATGTGGGGACTTGCCTGAGCTCTTTCCCAAACCCCTTAGAAGACCTTCAAATAATGCACTAAAACAAATCCTGGAGTGGCAGAACCCACAAAAGGATAGGGCAAAACAATTTTCTAGCCCAAAACAACTTAAAAGTTGGTAGGAAAGGTCTGTTGCACCAGGGTGAGAGTGGAGTACAGTTCAATGAAGGTCGTACCAGTGTAGATAAGAGCCCAGCAACCCAGGAGCAGTCCTTGGGAGTGAATGAATTAGCAGTTGCTTCTGAAGCTCTCAGCCAACACACTGTAAGGGGGTCAAACAACCTGTCAAAAGGACATTACAGGGGCCTCTTTGCTGGCACTGGGGGCAGGATTCTGTTGCTTTGCCCATACTGAGATTGGGGTTGCAGTTCTGTGTGGCAGGGCCAGGGTGAAGAGGAACACTAGCACATTAGAACTTGTGGCTGCATTGCAGAAAGGACCCTCATCACAGTTCCAGGCTATAAAATAAAGAGTGCTTGTGGGGGCAGAGCCAAGATGGTGCATGGAAAGCAGGGACTTGCTTAAGCTCCCCCACCCCCAGGTCCCTCCAAACACCTGTAAAAATGGCTCTGAACAAATTGTAGAGCTGCAGAACCCACAAAATAGCAAAGGGAAGCAGGCCTCCAGCCCAGGACAGCCTGGATGGTCACTGGGAAGGGTCTATCACATGGAGCTGGGAGTGGAGAGGAGCAGAGCCCAGCATAGGCCATGCCAGGACCAACCAGACTGGGAGCCAGGTGGGACAGGCGTAGCTCCCTGAATCATTGAGCCGTGGCAGTTACCAGACTTCTCAACCCACAAACATCAAAGACAACAGAGAAGGTTAGTGGGAAAAGGTGCTGGAACACAGTGAAGGGAGTTTTCAGTCGGCCATGGCCCTGGGGGTGGGGGGGTGGGGTGGAGGTGATGCAGCTCTGAGGCCGCTTCCAGAGATACAGATGCAGGTGCTTCTGGTCTCAGGCCCACCTGGTGGGATGAATTAAGCAGCAGATTAGAGCAGGAGTGCAAAACCTGCTTTGCCCTTCCTGGATCTGGTCTGCAATCCTGGTTGGTGGTTCTTGAGAAAGAAGGAGCACTGGTGTGGCAGAGCTTGCTGTGTAGAAGTAGTTCTTAAAATAGTGGTGCAGTGCCTCAAGCTTGGGACAAAGTATTCTCTATTCTACAAGCAGTTGTATCCTGACAAAAAAACTCAAGGGTCAAGTAGTTGGCTGGGAATATGAACAGGAAGTTTCAGATTCAGACTCAGACTTTGGAATCTGTTTTTGGTGACAGAGAAGACCAAAACATACAGGCAGAAGAAATCACCAAAGTCAAAAAGCCTACATCAAAAGACTCCAAAAAAAAATATGAATTGGTCTCAGGACATGGAAGAGCTCCAAAAGGATTTGGAAAAGCAAGTAAGAGAAATAGAAGAAATATTGGGAAGAGAAATGAGGGTGATGCAAGAAAATCATGAAAAACAAGTCAATGACTTGCTAAAGGAGACCCAAAAAAATACTGGAGAAAATAACGCCTTAAAAAATAGACTAACTCAAATGGCAAAAGAGCTCCAAAAAGCCAATGAGGAGAAGAATGCCTTGAAAGGCAGAATTAGCCAAATGGAAAAGGAGGCCCAAAAGACTACTGGAAAAAAAATACACCTTAGAAATTAGATTGGAGCAAGTGGAAGCTAGTGACTTTATGAGAAATCGAGATATTATAAAACATAATCAAAGGAATGAAAAAAATGGAAGACAATGTGAAATATCTCACTGGAAAAACCACTGACCTGTAGAATAGATCCAGGAGAGATAATTTAAAAATTATTGGACTACCTGAAGGCTATGATCAAAAAAGAGCATAGATATCATCTTTCAAGAAATTACTAAGGAAAACTGCTCTGACATTCTAGAACCAGAGGGTAAATGAGAAATTGAAAGAATCCACCAATTGCCCCCTGAAAAAGATCCCCCCCGAAAAAAAACTCCTAGGAATATTGTCACCAAATTCCATACCACTCAGATCAAGGAGAAAATATGCTAGCAGCCAGAAAGAAACAATTTGAATATTGTGGAAACACAATCAAGATAAAACAAGATGTAGCAGCTTCTACATTAAGGGATTGAAGGGCTTGGAATGTGATATTCTGGAGGTCAATGGAGCTAGGATTAAAACCAAGAATCACCTACCCAGCAAAACTGAGTATCATGCTCCAAAGTAAAATATGGATTTTCAGTAAAATAGAGGACATTCAAGCTTTCTCAGTGAAAAGACCAGAGCTGAATAGAAAATTTGACTTTCAAACACAAGAATCAAAAGAATCACAAAAGTTAAACAAGAAAGAGAAATCATAAAGAACTTACTAAAGTTGAGCTGTTTTGTTTATATTCCTACATGGAAAGAGGATGAGTGTAATTCATGAGACCTTTCTCAGTATTATGGTAGCTGAAGGGAATATACATATACATATAGACAGAGGGCACAGGGTGAGTTGAATATGAAGGGATAATATCTAAAAAATGTAATCAAATTAAAGGATGAGAGAGGAATATATTGAGAGATAGAATGGGGTAAATTTTCTCATATAAAATGGCAAGAAAAAGCAGTTCTGTTGGAAGGGAAGAGGGGGCAGGTGAGGGGGAATGAGCGAATCTTGCTCTCATTGGATTTGACTTGAGGAGGGAATAACATACACACTCGGTTAGGTATCTTACCCCACAGGAAAGAAGGAGCAAGGGAATAAAAAAGGGGGGATAATAGAAGGGAGGGCAGACTGGGGAAGCAGGTAATCAAAAGCAAACACTTTCAAAAAGGGTCAGGGTCAAAGGAGAAAACTGAATAAAGAGCGACTGGATAGGAGGGAGCAAAATACAGTTAGTCTTTCACAACATGAGTATTGTGGAAGGGTTTTACATAATGATACATGTGTGACCTATGTTGAATTTCTTGCCTTCGCAGAGAAGGTAGGTGGGGAGAGAAGAGAGGAGAGAATTTAGAACTCAAAGTTTTAAAAGCAGATGTTCAAAAAAAAGTTGTTTTTGCATACAACTGGGAAAAAGATATGCTGGCAATGAGTCATAGAAATCTATCTTGTCCTACAAGAAAGTAAGGGGAAAAGGGATGGGGGGAATGGGGTGACAGAAGGGAGGGCTGACCAGGGTATGGGACAATCAGAATATATGCCATCTTGGAGTGAGGGGGGAGGGTAGAAATGGGGAGAAAATTTGTAATTCAAACTCTTGTGAAAATCAATGCTGAAAACTAAAGACATTAAAAAAAATAATGCTTGTAATTCCTCACAGATCAGAGCACAGGCCAAGAGAATTGCAAACACACCTCTCCTTAGATCATATCACTTTGGAAAAACTGAAAATTTACAGGTCCCTAGAAGTATCTTTGAAAGCAGCTGCACAAAACCCTTGAAGCTTGGGACAGTGCACCCTCTACCCTGGAAAAACAGTCATGCTTTAGCAAAGAGCTGAAAGCCAAGAAATAGGGTGGGAGAATGAACAAACAACAACAACAACAACAACAACAACAACAACAACAACAACAAAACAATTCTGACCATAGAAAGCTACTGTGGTGATAAGGAAGATCAAAACATACTCAGAAGAAAATAGCAAAGTCAAAATCCTACATCCAAAGCCTCCAAGAAAAATATAAATTGGTCTTAGGCCATGAAAGAACTGAAAAAGGATTTTAAAAATCAACCATGGGGGGGGCGGAGCCAGGATGGCAGCTGGGAAGCAGTGACTGGCGTGAGCTCCCCACCAAGTCCCTCCAAAAACCTATAAAACAATGGCTCTGAACCAATTCTAGAGCTGCAGAACCCACAAAGTGGCAGAGGGAAGCAGGGTTCCAGCCCAGGACAGTCTGGATGGTTTCTGGGTAAGGTCTGTCCCTCACGGAGCTCCCAGCTCCCAGCTGAGGGGAGCGGAGCTGAGCTGAGCGTGCACGGCGCGAACAGACCGGATGCTGACCTACCAGACCAGGAGATGAGTGGAAAGTGCCCTGGCATCCTGAAATACTAGGCTGTGGCATGTACCAGACCTCTCAACCCACAAAGAGCAAAGACATCAGAGAAGGTTAGTGGGAAAAGCTGGGTGACAGAGTTTGCGGTTTGGCCACTTACCCCTGGGGCAGCGGAGGTGGGGCAGCTTTAGAACTAGGGCTGCAGTTGCTTCTGGCCCCAGGCCCACCTGGTGGGAGGAATTAAGTGGCTGATCAGAGCAGGAGTGAAGAGCCTGCTGAAGATTTAGGCCCAGTCCAGGTAGGGGGTTCTTGGGGAAGGAGGAGTGCTGGTGAGGCAGCGCATCAGCCCAAGCGTGGAACATAGAACTCTTTAGTCTTTAAGCAGCCACGCCCCGTTGAAAAATTCAAAGGTTAATTAAGTTGGA
>JAQQSZ010016907.1:0-10920 GCA_028646595.1 Phalanger gymnotis
TTCTCTTCTCTTCTCTTTTCTTCTCCCTTTGTACTATTTCACTTGGGGATCTTATCAATTCTGATAGATAAAATTATCATCCCCATGAAAATGATTCTCAGATCTGTTTATCCAACCCTAATTTCTCTGATGACCCTCAGTCTCATATTTCAAACTGCCTATTGGACATTTAGAACTAGATGCCCTCTAGACATCTTAAACTCAAGCTACCTAAAACTGGCCTCATTATCTTTTCCCCCCACCCCTCCCAATCCTCCCCTCTGCATAACTGCCCTGTTGTTGTTGATGGCATCACCATCCTCTCAGTCACCCACACTTGCAGCTTCAGTGCCATACCTGACTTCTCACTGTCCCCACCCACCCCCATATCCAGTCTGTTGCCAAAGCCTGTTGAATTTCCTTTCATGATATCTCTGATATATGTTCCCTTTTCTCCTCTGACTCTACTACCAGTATGGTTCAAGACCTTATCACCCCATGCCTGGATTACTGCAATAGCTTGAGATATCTCTGCCTCAAGTTTCTCCTTACTCTAAGTGTCTCCTTCACTTATTTGCCAAAGTGATCATCCTAAGGTGAGGTTCTGATCATATCACAACCTACTCAATAAACTCCAGTGCCTCCCTATCACCTCCAAGATCAGATTTCAGGTCTTCAAGTTTGGTGTTCAAAACCATTCATTACCTGTTTTCTTCCATTCCCCCCAACCCCACGCCTTTTCAGTCTTCTTAGACCTTACTTATCCCCATTGACTCTGCAATTCAGTGACACTGGAATCCTGCTTGTGTTCCTCACACAAGACTCTCCATCTCCTGACTTCAGATATTTTTACTGTCTATCTCCCATGCCTGGAATGCCTTCCCTCCTTATTTTTGCCTCCTGACTTCCCTGATTTTCTACCACCTTCTGCAAGAAGCTTTTCCAGATCTCCTTTAAGTTCGTGTCCTCCTTCTATTGATTAGCTCCAAATTATCCCATGTATAGCTTGTTTTTACATATTTGTTTTCATGTTGTCTCCCTCATCAGACTGTGAGCTTTTTGAGAGCAGGGACTTGTCTTTTGCATTTCTTTGTATCCCGGGCACTTAATACATGTTTATTGACTGTAGTCCCTTACGGTTTGCAAAGCTCACAAACACGATCTCATTTGTTGTTATTCAGTCATTTAGTCGTATCTGACTGTGACCCCACGCACGCCCCTATGGTACACCATAGCGTTCATTGGGCTTTCTTGGCAAGGGTACTGAAGTGGTTTGCTATTTCCTTCTCCAATGATCTCATTATATCCTCCTAGCAACCCTGGGAGATAGATGCTATTATTGTCCCCATTTGACAAATGGGGAAACTGAGGCAGATAGTGGTTAGGTGATTTGCTCAAGGTAATACAGTAAGTATCTAAGGCTGGATTTGAACTCAGTTCATCTTGATCCCAGGTCCAGTGCTCTATCTACTGCACCACATAATTGCCTCTAAATTTTAGCAAAGAATTCCCCAAAATCTATTGTGATTATTTTCCTTGTGGACAAGTTGGAGAGATATGGTCAAGATGATAGTACAGCCAGGTGAATTTGAACCTGGTTGAGTAAGCAGGCACAAAAAGTGAAGATTAATGGCCTAAAATCAACATGAGATGTGGTCTTTCTGTGAATGCCTCAGGGTTAGAGGCCTATAACCTATCCTGTTTAATACTGTTGTCAATTGCTTGCAAAAAGGTATGAATGGCATGCTTATCAAATAGGCAGGTGACATTAAGTTAGGAGCAAAAGAGAAAATGTTGGATGCTGGAGTTAGGATTGAAAATGTTTTCTTTTCTGGATCTGTTTTGCCCATTGTAAAATGAGAGCATTGGACTTTATTACTTCCAAGGTCCATTCCAGTGCTAATAGGTATGAAGTCCTTTGCTCTCCCAGAAGGGTAGCCCAGGGAGAAAAAACATTGCAGGTGAGCCACAATTATGTGAACTTTTGGTATCAATGGATTTGGCATTTTCAGTAGCCAGGTTGTTTAATGGATGGAACTGAGAACAAGCTTGAAGAATTATCCTCCTTGGAGATATATGAAACCCAAGCAAGAAAGAGGCAGGAAAGCTACAGCTCTCTGTTTCCTGTTAGTCTTGTTACCTGCTTCCCCCTGGCCATTTTTGAGGACCTGCAGGTGGTGCTTGACTTGGTGTAATTTCAAGAGAGACATAGAAAAAGGTGCAAAGGGCTGGTGTGTTCTATGATTTGTCTGTGGCTCTGTGCTTCTGAAGCACAATTCAGAGGCCTTGTGATCAAATTCTGGCTTCTCCCCTGACTCCACCCAGAGAATTGACTTCATTGATTGGTCTAGTCCTAGTCCCCTCTTCCAGAGACTCTGTGTATGTGTATGTGTGTGTTTGTGTGTATATATGTGTATGTGTATATGTGTGTGTATATGTGTGTGTTTGCATGTGTGTGTGTGTTGGAGAGACTGTAAAAGAGGCTCTCAATCCCTATCCCCCAACTTTTTAAAAACTGCTTGATCATGAGAAATTGGGGGAAGAGCTAGGGTCCTTGGGGCCCCCAGTTTCCAGCCCAATCTTCTATCTCCCTGAAGTCTCAGAGGGGGGAAGTTTCTCAGCAACATTTATGATAGCCCATGCCAGCTAAGGGTAGGCACCTTATAGCTCTTATTATGGACCCTGACTGGAAATGCTGCCAGGTATCCTCAGGAATTTTCAACATCCTAGGCTTGAATGGAGGAGGGGAAATGAATTTTTAAAGTGCCTTTTATGGTTTTTTTTTCTTAAACAGGTTACATGCTGTGATTTTAGGGGCACCAGAAGCCTTGATATCTCGGTAACTTTTGTTAAGGAACTGAGGGTTGAGGGAGCATTGAAAGAGGACAAATGAGGATAATATGAGATGTGAAAGAGCTCACAGAATTTCCAAAATCTATTCCTTTTCTTAGAAAAATAATTGAACAAGTCATATATGAGTTTCCTAAAAACACAGAGCCAGATGGCTTTGTAAACATTTAAAGAACAATTAATTCCAATGCTGTTTGAAAAAAAACAGGTAAAGGAGTATTATCAAGTTCACTTTATGACACAAATATAGTTTTAAAATCTAAACCAGGGAGAGCAAAAGCAGAGAAAGAAAATTGTAGACTAATTTCCCTGATGAATATCAATGCAAAAATGAAAACAAAATGCTAGCAAGGAACTTACACCAATATATCACAAAGATCATACACTATGACCAGGTGGGATTTATACCAGGAATGCAGGGCTGGTTCAATATTAGGAAAACTATAAGCATAATTGACCATATCAATAACAAAAACAACACATATAATGATTATGTTATGAAAAACTCTTTTGACAAAACACAACACACATTCCTAATAAAACACTAGAAAGCATAGGAATAAATGTAGGCTTTCTTAAGAGTAAGCATTATTTATAATGGAGATAAACCAGATGCCTCTCCAATAAGATTGGGGTGAAGCAAGGATATCCATCATCACCATTATTATTCAATAATGTATTAGAAATGCTAGCTATAGCAATAAGAGAAGAAAAAGAAAATGAAATCAGAATGGGCAATGAGGAAACAAAACTATCACTTTTTGCAGATGATATGATAGCTTATTTAGAGAATGCTAGAGAAGGAAATAGTTGAAACAATTAACAACTTCAGCAAAGTTGCAGGATATAAAATAAACCCACATAAATCACCAGCATTTAAGTCCAATAGGAAGAGGTAGAAGAAAAAATTTCATTTAAAATAACTGCAGGTAGAATAAAATACTTGGGAGCCTACTTGCCAAGACTCACACAGGAACTACATAAACAATTACAAAACACTCTTCACACAAATAAAGATAGATATAAACAGTTCTAGAAATGTTAACTGTTCATGGCTAGGCTGAGCCAATATCATAAAAATGAGAATATTACATAAATTAATTTACTCATTCAGTGTCATACAAATCAAACTACCAAGTAATTACTTTATAGAGTTAGAAAAAATAATAACAAAATTCATCTGGAGAATCAAAAGGTCAAGAATATCAAGGGAATCAATGAAAAAAAGCAAAGGAAGACAGCCTGATCGTGGATAGAAAATAGAGTGGCCGGTCAGTGGAATATATTAGGTACATAATATTCAGAAGCAAATGGGCACAATAACCTAGAATTTAATAAACCCAAAGATCTCAGCCATTGGGTCAAGAACTCACTGTCTGAAGAAAACTGGAAAGGATTCTGGCAGAAACTAGACATAGATAAACATCTCACACCATATACCAAGAAAAGCTCAAAATGGGTGTATGATTTGAACATAAAGGGTGATGTCATAAGCAAATTAAGGAAACATAGAAAAAATACCTGAAGATTTATGGTAAAGACCAAACAAGATAGAAAGGATTATGGGAGATAAAATGGATAATTTTGATCACATTCAATTACATTAAAAAATCCCACAAAGCAAAGATAGCCAAATAGAAGAAAATTAAAAGAATTAGAAGAAAAACAGGAAACTGGGGGGGGGGGGAGGATTTTACAGCAAGTTTCTCTGATAAAGTTCTAATTTCTTAAATATATAAGGAGCTGAGCCAAATTTATAAAAAATAAGATCCATTCCTCAATTGATAAGTAGTCAAAGGATATGAACAGGCAGTTTTTGGAAGAAGAAATCAAAGCTGTAGTCATACAAAAATGTTCTATATCATTATTGATTAGAGAAATGCAAATTAAAACAACTCTGAGGTACCACCTCACACATGTCAGAATGGCTAATATGACAGAGAAGGAAAATGACAAGGGCTGGAGAGAATGTGGAAAAACTGGGACTCTAATGCACTGTTGGTGGAGCTGTGAACTTGTTCAATCTTTCTGGAGAATCATTTGGAACTATGCCCAAAGGGCTACGAATCTGTGCATACCCTTTGACCAGCAATGTCGTTTTGAGCCATACCCCAAGGAGATCAAAGAAATAGGAAAAGAGCCCATATGTATAAAAAGGTTTATAGCAGCTCTCTTTGTAGTGGCAAAGAATGAGGGGAAACCCATTAATTAGAGAATGTCTGAGTAAGTTATGGTATGTTAGCATGATGGAATACTATTGTGCTGTAAGAACTGATGAAGCAAATGATGAAGGGGATGGTTTCAAACTTGTATGAACTAATGGAAAGTGTGAGCAGAACCAGGAGAACGATGTACACAGAAACAGCATTATTATAGTGACAATCAACTGTGAAAGACTTAGTGACTGATCAATACAATGATCCACAACAATTTCAGAGGACTCATGATGAAAAATGGTATCCTCCTCCAGATAGAGAACCGATGAACTCTGAGTGCATATTGAAGAGTGTGTGTGTGTGCAAGCATATTTATTTTTCTTACTTTTTTCGCACAACATGGCTGATTAGGAAATATATTTTGCATGATGTCACATGTATAATGGATATAATATTTCTTGCCTTCTCAATGGGTGGAAGAGGGAGTGGAGGAAGGGAGAATTTGGAACTGAAAATTAAAAATATAAAAAGGAAAATGAGGATTGATATGGCTGTGGATTCATTTGCCAATGCTTTCTCCCTTAAATGAGACCGTGTCTCCCTCATCCTCAAAAATCTTACCATCCCTGCTACCTTTCAACCTCTATCTTTTATTTTCTTTGTGGTTAAACTCCTTGAGAAAGCCATCTACATTTGCTCCCTTTACTTCCTCTCCTCTCACTGTTTTCTAAGTGTGTAATATGGCTTCCAGTCTCATCACTTAACTGAAACTGCCCTCTATGATGTTGCCAGTGACCCCTTAATTACCCAGTTAAGCATCCTTTTCTCAATCCTAATTCTTCTTGACCTCCCTGATGCTCTTGACACTGTCAATGGCCTTGCTGATACTCTTCTCTCTAGGTTTTTGTGATGCTTCTCTCTCCTGCTTCTCTTCCTTTCTGACCACTTCTCAGTCTTCTTTGCTAGTTCTTTGTCAATGCCATGCTTGGTAACTGTGGGTTTCTCCCCAAGGCTCTAAAATGGTCCCCTTCTCTTTTCACTTTATTAGTTGGCAATATCACCAACTACCACATACTCAATGATCATTTCTGTAGATGTTAAATCTATAGTTTTAGTACCCATCTGTCTGTTGAGCTTTAACTGCACATATCTAATTGCCTCTTGGATATCTAGTACTGGATGTCCTTTAAGCATCTCAAATTCAATATGTCCAAAATAGAACTCATTCTTCCCCCCCCCACCCCAAATGCTCCCTGCTTTGGAACTTCCCAATTACTGTTGAGAGCACCACCATCCTTCCAGTCACTCAGATTTACAGTCTCTGTGTCATCTTTGAATCATTCTCCCTTACCCAGATCTCCAAACAATTGCCAAATCTTAGCATTCTACTTCCACAACATCTCTCCTATATCTGTCTCCTCTCCACTCAGGCAGCCACAAAGCTAGTCCAGGCCCTTATCGCCTCTTGCCTGTCTTATTTCAACAGCCTTTAAACTGGTATCCATGCCTCAAGTTGCCATCCGACCAGTCTAAATCTATCCTCAGTCACCAAAGTGATTTTGCTCTAAAGCTTGTCTGATCATGTCATACACTAGCTTCACACCCCACCTCCACCCCAGAGCCTGGGGAGCACCAGTGGCTCACTCTAGGATCAGATATAATCTCCTCTCTTTGGCATTCAAAGCCCTTCACAAACTGGTCTCTTCCTATCTCCAGTTTTCTTGTATTTTAATTTCCTCCATGCACTCTATTCGACTACTCTGATCCTCTTGCTGTTCCTCCAACATAACATTCCATCCCCTACCTCCATGTCTTTCCACTGGCTGTCCCTCATGCCTTAGCCCCCTAAGCTCGGTCTTTTAGTTTCCATGACATTTTTCAAGATTTAGCTCAAACTTCATCTTCTGTGGAAAGACCATCTCCAGTCCCTGAAATGCTAATGCCTTCCCCTCTCAGATTACCTTCATCTACTTTATACACACATGTCTGTATGTACATGTATATGTATATGTATAGATACATATAGTATGTATCTAGTTATTTGCATGTTATCTCCCCAGTTAGAATGTGACCTCCTTGAGATGGCCTTTCTTTGTATTCCCAGAGCTTAGCATGGTGCTTGGCATGTAGTAAGTGCTTAGGAAATTCTAGTTGATTGAGTGACTGTCATCTGAGGAAAAGGAAGTTCTGGAGAGGGGAGATGTAATCCAAGAATGGTTGGTGGCTGGGTGAAGACTTAGAAGCCATGTCTCCTGGCACCCAGGGCAGAGCTCTTTGTCCTACACCTCTCTCCTCATGTCATTCTCTTGTGCCTTTGGCTCAATGATAAAAGTGAACTATGGAACTTTGTTTCTAAAACAACACCCATCCATTTCCCTCCTCTTAGCTCTCTTTCAGCACCAGTCCATGGATAGTGCACCTTATAGTTCATATAGTTCAACGTCCTTATTTTACAGGTTTGGAGGGAAGTGGAGGGTTAGTGGGGCTTCATTCCACCCACTCTTTGTGGCCAACAGGAAGGCTGGAGATACTGAAAGGGAAAATCTAATAGATGGGTGGATGGGTAGGTTAACCCTATTTTATGAGGTGGAGTCCTTACCCTCACACTCATACCTTCCAACCCCATCTCAACCCTACAACTAATGCACCTTACAGAAAGGAGCTGTGAAGTAGTCATGTCTCTCACCCCAGCCATCTCTCCCAGATGGCTTTTTATTACACTAAATTGTAGGGACCCATCCTGAGTTGCTTCATCCCAACACTGGCTGCTTCTTCATAGGTGGCTGGTGGGCAGTTGGTCATGGCCCAGAAGCCACAGCTTGAGAGCAGATCCCCCCCCCATTCCAGGAGCTTTAGGATTTGACTTAGGCCATCCACTGAGGATCATGGTGGCTCAGGACATTCTTTATCTCTGGTGGGGGAAGTGGGGAAACTTCAGGCCCAAAGTTTGCACTTTCACTTAGCCTGTTAGGGACTTTGATAGGGTGGGGAGAGTGGTTGTGACTTTAGAAATGGTGGCTTTAATGTTTTCCCCCCAAGAGGAGAGAAGGGGTTCATAGGCTTCCTGGACACTTTGGACATCATCCCTTGTTTTGTCATTCATGGTTTGTTTTATTTTTCATTCCCCAGCCTGGCAAGGCCTTCCCTCTCACCTCTCCCTCCCTGCTCCCCAGTGGGAATGAATGACCACCCAGCCTGCCCCTTGTCTCGAGAAAAAAACACACACACAACAATACAATTGATTTGCAGATAACAACTTTATTTTGCACCACAATCCAGCACAAGATGGGAGAGCAAGCAACCTGAATCTCCTTAAGAATTTACTATAGACACATTGTGAGATACATAGGTGGAGATAGCAGGGGAAGGGCTTACAGAGTTCAGAACATCCATTCTTACACTCTCCTCTCTCACTTCCTGGCTCCCACAGCTACCATCTGTAAATACTCAAATTCCCCCCCTCTTCCAATGGGAGCCTCATACTTTCACAGGCAAGGACGATGGGGGGTAGCTCCCTCTGAACCTGGGGGGTGGGAGTGGGACGGGACTTGTGCTTCCAATGGTCACCCCTTTGCCAGGAAGGAGAGGGTCTTCCAAAGTGCTTTGCAAACTCTACAAAGATTGGGAGTAGGGGAGTCAGTCACCTCTGGAATGACAATTTAAAGCCAAAGTGACAACGACTCAGAGGTCGGTTTTTTTTTTTCCTCTCTTTCAAGTCCTCCCACGACTCCATAACCTTCCTGAGAGGGAGGGAGCAAGCCTGCAGCCTCCCCAGGTGACTTGCTTTGTAGAACTCAAGACTTCTCCCAGCCGGGAGCTTTCCATGCTTGCTGGTGCTGAAACACAGCGCTCCAGAGGTGCTTGGGGGCAGAATGCCCGTCTTGGACTGGGGAAGGGCAGTAGGGAATAGGACCTGGGGGGGGGGGGGGGGGAGAGAGCAGGGGACAGCAAGGGAGAAGCCTCTCCCATTTCCAGTTGAGGAACCCAATCCTCGTCTTCCCCCAGGAGATCCTGGTCTTTCCCTCTTCCAAGCTTTGGGTTCCTAGGACGGCTGAGGGGACACCTCCCCACGCCCCCGCCTCTAGTTGAAGAATTTTGGGGTAGTGCTCCTGCTTCCACCAGCACATAGGCACAAACACGTACAAACACGCACAAATGCGCACAAGGCAGCCAGCGTGAAACCGCTTCAGAGTTGGAGCGGGTAAGAGCATGGAGCTGGGTTGGGGGTAAAGCCTTGCACCCCGGGAGGGAGGCAGCAAGGTCAGGGGGGCGAAAGGCCAGAGGCTGATTCGATCACGAGGGGGCAAGTCTACCCCGGAAGGGGTCTTCTACTCTACCTCTCCCCCTTCGCTCTGTGCTCACACGGACCTTGGTGCTCCTTGCCCCTCTGGGCCAGAACCTCTCAGCCGAGAAGCCCCAGGCTAGTCCACCCCACTCCCTCCTCAGACCCCTCGACATTCCTCAACCTCTCCTCCCGGACCCTCGCCCCACTCCCTCGCCCAGAGCCTCAGACATGGCTGGAGGCAGCCCGAGGTCGGGAGAAGAGGGAGCGCAAATAGGTGGTGTAGGCAGCCGTCAGAGACCTCTGAATCTCTGGGTTGCGAAAGCCGTAGACCACCGGGTTAATGGCCGAGTGGCAGGCGGCTGGCAGAGCCAGGTAGTAGGTGTAGACCTGCGGATAGGTAGGGTCAGCCACCATCGCGTAGACGGCCAAGGGCACCCAGCAGAAGGCGAAGGTGGCCAGGACCAGCGAGAGAGTGGACACGCCCTTGCGAGTGCTGGACACCAGGCAGAAGGCGGACGGCATGGGAGAGCCAGCGTTGTTGACCATATGGCGCTGGACCGCGATCTGCTGCGCGTGGCGGAAGGCGACCCGGCAGATCTGCAGGTAGAGATGCAGGATAAAGGAAAAGAGAAAGAGATAGGAGACAGACAACCCGGCCGCCTGATCCTTGGTCAGGGGGCTCAGAACGCTGCAGGTGTCAGGGGTGTCCAGGCAGTGCCAGCCCATAGCGGGAAGAGCGCCGATGCCGAGACAGGTGAGCCAGAGAGCCGCCAGGAGACCACAGGTGAAGGGCAGAGTGCGTTCGGCCTGGTAGGTGAGAGCGCTGTACAGGGACAGGTATCGATCCACCGTGATGGCCAGCAGACTACAGGCTGATGCCGAAAAGGCGGACAGCAGCAAGCCGGCCAAACACAGGGCTACAGCGTCGCTCACCGGATCCATCACGCATCGGACAACGAAGTTGGCCACCAGGCCCACGCCAGCGAGCAGGTCGGCCAGGGCGAGGCTACCTATAAGCATAAAGGTGGGAGCCCGAAGGCTGGGAGTACAGCAGAGCACGGCCAGCACCAGGGCGTTCTCGAAGGCCATGACTGTGCCTGCTGCGCACAGTGCGATGTCCCACGGGCTCACCCCCTCGCCACCTCCCAGACCCCGACCACGGCCCATTGGCCAGGAGCCGTTGGGGGGCCAGGTACTGCCGTCTGGAGGTGGGGGAGGTGAGGCATCCGTGGCGGTGCTGGGGCTGGTGCCTGGACTAGGGCTGGAGTCGGCGGCGGCGGAGGCATGGAGCAAGAGCTGGAGAGGCGACTGGAGGGGCGACTGCGTCGGTGGGGGGACCATTTCTGTAGAAAGGAAGGCAGAAGGGAGAAAGACGGATCAGGGGCTGGGGCTGAGGGGCGGGGCAAGGAGAGCGGGAAAGGAACGCAGCAGGGGGAAAGCAGTACCTCTGGACTCTGGGAATTTGGGGTGGGAGACACAATGAGATAGGTAGAAGGGCCCCAAAGCTGACCGCCCCGCCCATGTTCCTTGGGGGAGCCACGATTTGGCAAAGTCAGAGATGAACCGCCCTTCTGTCTGTCTGTGACCCAAGGTTACCATCTGTGTATGTCTGGTGGTCGATGTCTCGAAGATCCAGGGGGACTATCTGCC
>JAQQSZ010016908.1:0-10920 GCA_028646595.1 Phalanger gymnotis
AAACAGACTAACTCAAATGGCAAAAGAGCTCCAAAAAGCCAATGAGGAGAAGAATGCCTTGAAAGGCAGAATTAGCCAAATGGAAAAGGAGGTCCAAAAGACCACTGAAGAAAATACTACCTCAAAAATTAGATTGGAGCAAGTGGAAGCTAGTGACTTGATGAGAAATCAAGATATTATAAAACAGAACCAAATGAACGAAAAAATGGAAGATAATGTGAAATATCTCATTGGAAAAACCACTGACCTGGAAAATAGATCCAGGAGAGAGAATTTAAAAATTATTGGACTACCTGAAAGCCATGATCAATAAAAGAGCCTAGATCTCATCTTTAAAGAAATTATCAAGGAGAACTGCCCTGATATTCTAGAGCCACAGGGCAAAACAGAAATTGAAAGAATCCACAGATCACCTCCTCAAATAGATCCCCAAAAGAAATCTCCTAGTAATATTGTTGCCCAATTCCAGAGCTCCTAATCAAGGAGAATATACTGCAAGCAGCCAGAAAGAAAGAATTTGAGTATTGTGGAAACACAATCAGAATAACCCAAGATCTAGCAGCTTCTACATTAAGAGATGGAAGGGCTTGGAATATGATATTCCAGAGGTCAATGGAGCTAGGATTAAAACAAAGAATCACCTACCCAGCAAAACTGAGTATCATGCTCCAAGGCAAAATATGGATTTTCAAGCTTTCTCAGTGAGAAGACCAGAGCTGAATAGAAAATTTGACTTTCAAACACAAGAATCAAGAGAAGCATGAAAAGGTAATCAAGAAAAAGAACAAGATAAATGATCAGTGACAAGGGCTGAGGAGAAAAGAAAAGTCTGAAGTGTACGGGAAGTGGAGAAGGGGAAGAAAAATAACATTTTAATTAATCAGTCCGGAAGTATTTATCATGAACCTACTCTGCTGCAGACACTCTGCTACTCCTTGGAGATGTAAATGCAAATAAAAAATAACCATCTCGCCAAGGAACTTACATTCCAACAGACAAGTCTGTTGTATAAATATATACACATATATAGTTATGTGTATATAGGTATACATATATGCTTATATGTATATATGTAACATACATATACAGACATAACTGTGAGTCTAGCATATAAATAAATACAAAAGAATACAAAATAGTAAAATGGAAAGTAGTTTGGGAGGGAGGGTACTCCTAGTTGGGGTTCGTCAGGAAAGACTTCATGTAGAAAATGGTGCTGGAGCTGGGGAAGGAAGACAGGGACCCTATGAGATGGGTGTTCTAGCATGTGTGATAATATATTCAAAGGCAGAGACACTGGAGATCGAATGTTATGTCAGGAACAAAGAGAAGGCTGGTTTAGCTGCATCACAAAGTGGAAGGGGGGATTAATATCTAATGAGACTGGGAAAGGAAAATTGGGACCAGATTGTAAAGGGCTTTAGAATCTAAACAGAGGCCATCAGAAACAACTGCAGGTGATTGCATAATCTGTGCTTAGGGAAAATTATTTTAGATAGCATTACAGTACCTAGCATGTTATATCTGACCAGGTCTCTGTTTAATATTTTGCTCAAAGATACAAAGAATTCTCAGTGCCAGCCATGTGTAGAATAGATTGTAGTGATAAGACTTGAAATAGGTGGACCAATTAGGAGATTGTCTCAGTAATCTAGGTGAGAGGCAATGAAGGCTTGAACTAACGCGGGGACTACATGAGTGGAGAGAGAGAGAAAGTCAGATGACGAGATGCTATTGAGGTAGAAATGGCAAGAACTGAGAAATTATTAGATATGTAGGATGAAGGAGAATGAGGAGTCTAGGACAGAAAACGTTGAGATTATGAATCTGACACACTGGAAGGATGGTAGTGCCTCCAACAGAAATTATAAAGCTCAGAATAGAAGAAAAAAAGCTCTCTCTGTAAGCAAAAAGAATTTATCCTCAAATTTCACTAGTACTAAAGATTCATTGCTGCTTGACCTTCATAGATGTGGGCATTCACTAGCTGTCTGGAGACATCACGGTTAGCCCTATTCTAACTCTATTATCTTAGGATCTAGCCGGTTATGGGCAAAAAATTTAATAAATCCAATTTGGATTCGTACATTATGTGATGGACCCTGCTTTCCTTTTTGAGTGCCACAGTGGTAAGTATGTGCTCACCACATACATTTAGAAAGAATGTGTTGTTAACTGTTGGAGAATGAGCAGAGGATACAGCATATTGATCACCTGTCTAACCTCTGAATTACCATTAACATTCAAGCTAAAAGGAGAAATTAATGACAGAAAATCAATGTAGAGATTAACAGTTGAAATGATAAATTTAACTAAAATGTATTCTTAAAAGACCAATAAAATTGATGAGTGATTAGCAAATTTAATCAAAAGAAAGAGACAGAAGGTCAAGTCATTTTACCAAAATCAGAAACGAGAAGTAAGGTAGTGCTGGATATATTTACTATAAAAATAATTTTTAAAACTTTCAGAGACTACTATGTACAACTATATTACAATAAAATTGAGAATTTAAAAGAAATGAGATAGTTACAAAAATATGAAATACTCAGGCTGACAAAACAGAAAAGCAACCTCAAGTAATACAAAACAGGCCATTAGTGGACTGTCATATAAAATTGAATCAGAGCCAGATGGATTCACAAGTGAACATACAAAGGATGAGTAATCCTTAACTACATAAATTAAATTCAGATACAAAGATGTTCTGCATATGAGATGAATATGATTTTGATATATGAACTCAACAAAATAAAACAAGAAAGGAACACCAATGTAGGAGTAATAAATAAAAAACTGGCAAACAAAAGAATATATCAAAATTTACTCATTACAATCAACTAAGATTTATACCAGGAATACAAGGATTGTTTATTACTAGAACCATTATTATAATAAATTGTACATCAATGACTGGGATTTCAGCAAGGTGGCGACTCCCTCTACCTGTCAAAACACAATTCGTGAATAATTTAACATCATAGAGAGTTTCCTAATTGTAGAGTTTTTTGAGGCTCAGTGAAGTTGTGACGAGTCCATAGTCATACAGCTACAAAATCTCAAGAGAGATTTAAACCTAAAGGTTCCTTGAACTCTAAGGCCAGATCTCTGTCCATTCCACCACAATCCAGGCCCCACATCCTTCTCGATAAGGGGGTGGATAGGGTGCCATGTGATGCACCACCCTGCAGCCTCATTCTGGCCCCATCGCACCCTGCCTTTCCCTTCCCTCAGCCTGACCCATGTTCTACTGTTCATAGGTACTCCCTGAATGCTGTCACTAAGGCCGCTATTCTTTGCTGTCTGTTTCCATTGTTCCACCGTGCCCTTTCAACATACTGTTAAACTCTTCTATGTCTTGGATCTTTTCCTTTCATATTCCTTCCACCTTCTGATTCTCACCGAAACCTGCCATTCTGCTTTCAGATCCCACCAGCTCTCGGTACCCTCTCCAAGGCTGGATAAGTCTCAACCTCTGACATGTACAGCTAAAAAAGGATTTGCCATATTCCTTGCCCTCATTGCCACTGTCAGACCCTGCTTCTGATAGCATCCCTCACAACCACTTCTAGTTCCTTTAAAATCTAATCTATACTGTCCAATTCAATTCAATTCAACAAAGGTTTATTTATCTTCTAGATGCTATTGTTCTTGTCTGGGGACCTCCAGGTCTGCTGTCCCTTTTTGTCAATAAGTTGACTCAGCCTCAGTCTTTTTCAGTCCCAACTGCTACTACCTTTGAACACCCTTTTCTCCTGGAATCTCAACTTCTTCAATTCCATGCCCTCTATCTTCAGGCCACCATTTGTGACTAGACACGTCATACACATATACCTTAAGCTTGCCTTCCCCACCAGCCAATAGATTGAATTTGTCTCAGGTGCTAGAATTCTTCATTTTGGCTTTGGTTAGACTAGAGCGGAGATTCTTAAACTGGGGCTCACAGGGGTCTGTGGATAGGTTTTATGAGTTCTGTGAAATTGGATGGGAAGAATTACATCTCTATTTTTACTATCTTCTAGCTGAAATTTAACATTTCCTTCAATTATTTAAAAACACTATTCTGAAGAGTACATAGGCTTCACCAGACTGCCAAACAAGTCTTACACACACATGCACACAGACACATACATATACACACAAGTCTTACACACACATACACACACAATGGTTAAGAACCCCTGGACTAGAAGAGTTCTAAAGTCATTTTTAGCTTTAAAATTTTATGTTAAATATATTAGCTTTGAACATTTTCCTGTTCTATTCCAAAGGTCTTCACCCCTCCAGCTTGTCCCATTGTCCTTGGCCTTCCTTCCCAACTGTACAATTCCCAAAACAACTTTATTGTGGTCATTGGGACAATCAGACAATAAGTATTAAACGAGTACTTTCTCTGTGCTCATCAGCATCAAGGAAATGACAAAAGAATATTTGATATCTCATCCCAATGTCTTCCAGGCTATTCTACAGTTCCACGTCTGACTCTCCTGCTCCTGTATTTACCCCTTGAATTCCCTCTTGTTCAGTTGTTTCAATTGTGTCTGACTCTTCATGACCCCACTTGGAGTTTTCTTGGCAAAGATTGTGGATTGGTTTGCCATTTCCTTCTCCTGTCCATTTTACAGATGAGGAACTGAGGCAAACAGGTCAGGGTCACACAGCTAGTAAGTGTCTGAGGTCAGATTTGAACTCAGGACTTCCTGACTCTAGGCAAGACCAGTGCTCTATCCACTATGCCACCTAGCAGCCACAGAATTCCCTCAGATCCTGTCTTTTAGGACTTCTAAAGGGGTCCTCTATTCCTCTAACTCCAGAGAAGGAATAACTAGGTGACCCCAGGTCCCACTCCTTTGAAGAGAAGGGCAAACAATAATTGTCCTTGTTTTTCTGACGTGTTAGAGAAACTGAGTACCTATAGCCCAGCTATGCTGGTTCAGCAATATCCAGTTCACGGGACCAATGTGTCCTGCTGGGCCATTAGAGGTACAATTCATTTCATACTTTTAGTCCTCCCCAAAAAGAAAGTTTGATGAAGTTTGGTGGCATAGCACAAGCTAGTAAGTCCAAAGGTCCTAAATGACTGTAATTTGCAGGCACAGTGGCCAAACTAGACAATATTTGCATCTGGCTGGTTCTGTGAAGGAACGTTCTTTTCTATGAAACCATTGAAATTAAAGCTGAGTGCAATTGGTAATTGGCAATGTAAACCTGGAATCAGAATAAATGTGGACCTTGACTGGATAAACTATTCTCAAGAATAATTCAGTCTGTTAAGTGCTGACATTCTCATTGACAATCAACATTTATCAATAGCAAGCCCTAGGCCTCTAACATTGTACTTTTTAGAAATGAAGCTTTTGTATTACTGTGTTTTTATTTTGTATTACTCGGCACAGTTTATGGCACATGGTAAACACTCGTTAAATTTGTTTTTACCTATTCGTGTTGCTAAAATAAATACTTGAGTATTTGAATAGAGAATGGTTTTACTACTATTATAAATTTTTAAATTGTGCAGTTCATATATATGTGCATTTCTGATCATGTCATACCTATCTCCACCCCTCCCTCCATGGAATAAACTTGGATGCCCTTAACCTAGTAGTTTTGACATTACAATGTCACCCAAAAACACTTAGGCATGCCTTCTCAGGAACCCTACCTGCTTCGAAGGAAAGACAGAAAGATCTATTCCTTCAACCTTGACTTTTCCATTTCCCAGATATTTACAGTGACAGTTCATATCCATCAGTACATGACTTCTTGCAATATGTGTCAAGTCAGCAGAGCAGTCATCTTTGCAACATTTCAGGAACGTAGCCAAAAGCAGAAGCCTAGCAATGCCACACTTAGTCTTTCTAAAGGGGATTTGTTTTTTAAAGTAGCACGATTTAAAGAAAATGCTAATAAAACTTTATTTTTATTTTTATTTGCTTTATTTATTAAAGTTTTATAAATTTATTTTATTTATTTTTGTTTGACCAAGATATTCTATGACAGCATGATATGGAACAGAGACCTACAGTATCATGGATTTAGGATTGAGAAGGACCACAGAAGTCACTGACTTCAACTCTCTCAATTTACACATGAGGAACCTGAGATTCAGGGAATGAAAATGACTTCACACATCATACTGTTATTTTGGGAATTGGGGTCTGTACCCAGGTTCTCTGCTTCCTAATCCAAGGCTCATTCCATCAAACCATACTGCTTATGAAGTTCATGGAATGAGCAATAATTCTTGAGACTTTCCTCATCTACGGTGAAATAAAGAGGCAAAAAAGGGGAAATTTCTGGGAAAGGTTTGCAATAAAGACACAAATGTGAGAAATACGGAGCATTATCCCTTGGGCAAGAATTGAGGGGCATTCTGGGAATAATTTCACATAGACATACATATACGTGTGTATATACATACACATACATATATACATACACGCATATACACATATATACCTATTTGTATCTAATGGTAGCCATCTCTAGGGCAGGGTAGGGGGAAGGAAGGAAAAAAAAAGAAATTTACATGATAATTTTCTTGTATATTTGGAGGGAATAGCAAGCTGTACATAGTAGATTTGCAGTTTTAGGGGCAATCATCTTTTTATTGTGTGTTATGGAAATGCTTGTTGTGTTCTGTGAATTGAAAATAAAATAAATTGTATTTCCTCATTAGAGTGTAAGAAAAAAAAAGAATTGAGGAGCTTGACGTCTCATTACTGAGTTGAAAGAGATGAATCATTACTGTTCACTCGAAATATCCTCTGTCTGTATTCTGGCATAGTAAATGAGAACCCTTTCTTTTTTGCCTTGCCTATTGGGCCTCTGTCACTTCTTTGTTTGGTTTTTCTTAGGGGGTGGGCAGGGTGCCTAGCTGCCCCATCCTCTGTCACTTCTTATCGTAGCCCATTTTCTCATTTAATTAGTTTCCAGAGGTGTCTGACCTCCTCAAGTTTAGCTGATTGAACTTACTGAATGGATAAATGGGCTGGGGGGAAAGCATTTGTTGAGAGATTACTGTGTGCCAAGAAGTGTGCTAAGTGTTGGGAAACAACTAAGACTGCTTCTGCTCTCAAGAAGCTCCTATTCTAAAAGGGGGAATAACACATATGGAAAATTTCTGCCACAAGTCAGATACCATGGCCTTTGGGATGCCATAGCAGGTCGGTAATAACTCTTTTTTATTGTCGTTTCAACTAATAAAATCATATCTATTTGGATGTTCAGCCATTAGATAGTGCCAAGGATTTTGGTGGCAAGAACCTTCCGAGCCGCTGAATTTTCAAGGGCTATGGGTGCCAGGCTATGGGGATTGCTTCTCGGATTGATGGCTGTGGGCATTGGGCTGGAAGTGTCACTATTCCGAAGGCTTTTGGATACAAGGTCCTGGACTGTCTCCATCAGGGTCTGTGGGGAGATGCTAGTCAGGGTGATGGTAGTTAATTTGAGTTGCTTGCACATATCTATGATGCCCTCTATCTCTCTCCCAGGGTGCTTTGCTGCTTCAGCTAAGCTGGCTTCCCTGATCTGTGTGTAGCAAGTTGGTTGGCTATTGGTGGGGATGGCTGGACTCTTCTTCCCAGGAGCTGTTTCCCTGCATGATGGTGAGGGAGGAGAGGGTAGCCTGGAAGCAGGACTGATGGTCTGGGGGATGCTGCCATTACCAGGGCAATGTGGATACAAACGGTACCCTAAGAAGAATATTGAGGGTTGATTTTCCAGTACTTTGTGAACCACCCCCTCACCCCGAGGTGGGGAGGGGCTTATTCTGTAGCTCATCCCTTAACTTGAGAGCTCCCAAAGTCCTTCTCCCTTATCTTGAAATACCATAAAACTTCTTCTTAACTTGTTCCTAAAAAAAAAATTGCTTTTGTCTCCCTTATCCTGTATCCCCCTTGTCTTTAGTCTTTAACCTGTGTCCTCCACCCCGTCCTGTCCTTAATCCTTAACCTGCTGCATCTCTCCTCCCCACCCTACCCCCAGCCATCCTATACCATAAAATTCCTTTTCTCCCTCTTCCCACGTCATAAAATTTCCCTTGTTCCCTCTAGCCTGTCCTTAATCTTTAACCACCATAAGACTCTAAAACTGCATCATCATGCTGAACAAGCTGTATAGTTTTATGCCTATATATGCCTAGTTCCCCCAAATATCAGTGCCTTTTACTAAGCCACATGGCTACAGTACAAGGTCCATGTGCTTTTCACGTACATGAAAGCTCTGGATGGCTAAAGACGTCGTCTAAACGAATTCTTTCACTCTCAAACCGCTCCCCTGAATCTGACCTTAGCAAGGGCTGCTCTACTTGCTGTGCTCCATACTCATACTAGACTTAAAATACAGGCTCCCACATATAGAAGCAGTGTAATAGGATGTGGTACTCACAGGAAACTTAGAAGTCGTCTAGTCCTACCCACTCATTTTATAGATGAGGACAATAAAGTTGTGAGAAAGGCTGTGATTTGCCCAGGATTACACAGATATCAATTGTTAAGTTTTAGGGTTGAGGGGTGCTTAAGACCTGAAAATACCATTCCACCGAGTCCTGCTGAATGAATTCAACTCAAGCCTTCTCAGCCAAAGAAAACTGAAGTTTATTAAAGATTCGCCATATTGGGTAGACTCTTAGGGAGCCTAAGCATTTGTGATGCTTATGCCAGTGGACCAGATCAATCTGAGCTGAGCTAGATTGAATCTGAGCGCCTTCATGGAGGCAAGATGGAGCTTATATACGGAAAGATTGTGGGAGGGGGGTGGTCAAGTAGTTTGGGGTGATGGGAAGAGTGGATTTAGGGCAGATTGGGGTGATTGGGGTGAGGTCAGACTCCAGGGTGGGAAATAGCTAAAGGCTACCTGGAGATGACAGATAATAGAGGGTTAGGATAACAGAGCTAGGGGATAGATGTTTTGATAAGATCGAGGGTGGGAAACATCCAGAAGGCAATCCAAGGTAACCAGACAATGGAAGGCTAGGCTAGGCTATTTGGGCATGAAAAGCCAGATCAAGTGGGAAGATTCAGGGTGGGGTTCAAGGAGGTTTCCATTGTCTAAACCCCATCACCAATTACCAGAGTTAGATTTCAAACTCTCAGAAACACAGAATCTCAGAAATGGAAGAGTCCTGTAGTAATACCTTCCAATTCATATGTGAAGAGAAACCATCCCAGAGAAGTGGTCATACCAGCCTTTCTTCACTTGAAGATATTTAGTGAATGGAATAGTTTTAGAAGTATCACCTCCTTAGGGAGGCCATTCCAATTTGGGGTAAGTATAATTGTTAGGAAGTTGTTTTTGTTCCCCTCCCCCGCCCCTTACTTCAAGTCTCTCCTCCTGCAGGAAGCCTTCCCCCATCTTCCTTAATCTTACCGTTCTACTCTCTGAGATTAGCCCTCACCCAAAATTCATCTTGCCTGTATCTTGTTTAAATGCAGTTATTCGCATCTTGTTTCTCCCTTAGACTGTGAGCTCCTTAATTGCAGTTACTATTTTTTGTCTTTCTTTGTTTCTCCATCATTTAGCACAATGCCTCATGACAATAAGCGCTTAATAACTGATTGTTGGCTGAGATTAAGCCTAAATAGGATGCCATTTCTCCTATTTCTGCACTGAGGCCAAGCAGAATAAATTTGGATCCTTCCTCTACATAAAAGAATCTCAAATACTTGAAGATATTATGTGCCACCTAGGCTTTCTCCAAAGTCGTTCCAAATTCCTTTATTTGCTGCTCATGTGGCATGGTCTCCATCTCCCTTGGCATCACCACATTCACCCTCTCCTTAATGCTCTCCAGTTTGCCAGTGTCCTTCCTAAATTGTGGCAGCCACAGCTGGATCTGAGATTGCAGATGTTTTCTGATTAGGACTAAGAGGAAATATGAAGATGACTGTCATGGTCCCTTTCTTCAAAGAGATTACGATATAGAAGAGATAAACTCTATACACAAAGATCCAACAATAATTCAAAGCAGAATGTAGTGTATTTTAGAATAAAATGTATAGGAGAAATATAAAGTATTACAGTGGGTCCACAGAGGGAAAGATTCACAGACACGCACTATGTGTGCTATAGTAAAAAGTACATTTGATCTGGAGCCAGAGGATAAAAGTCTTCTAGATGCAAAAGATACAATAGAAGAAAAAAATCTAAACTATCTTTGGGAAAGAGGAAAGGAAGTGCTAGGACAACTCCTCAACACAAATAAGATGATGGTAATGGATGAAGAAAGGAGAGGAGAACCACTCAACTCTCATTTTAATTATGTTTTCTCTGCTAAGTGGAATAACCTTCAGAATGGAAGAATAGGAAAAAGTAGTTATCAGGGACTTGAAACCAATGATAAGTGAGGAGATATGAGCGTCTAGCTGATCTTGGTGAAATCAATTTAGTAGATCCAAGGACAATATATCTTTGGGGTCTAAAAGAACTAAGGGTGGCTTTGCCGAGACATCATTGGTGATTTTTAAAAGAATACAGAGCATGTCCGTCAGGAAAGATGCTGCAGGACTGGAGAAAGGCAAATGGTCCATATTGTCTGGGATCTTTTTCAAGAGGAGATTGGTGGATTCTTTCAATTTCTATTTTACCCCCTGGTTCTAGAACATCAGGGCAGAAGAAATCTTCAAGAAATCTTGAAAGATGATGTCTAGGCTCTTTTTTTGATCATGGCTTTCAGGTAGTCCAATAATTTTTGAATTATCTCTCCTGGATCTATTCTCCAGGTCAGTGGTTCTTCCAGTGAGATACTTCACATTGTCTTCCATTTTTTTCATTCTTTTGGTTCTGTTTTATAATTTCTTGATTTCTCATAAAGTCACTAGATTCCACTTGCTCCATTCTAATTTTTAAAGCAGTATTTCCTTCAGTGGTCTTTTGGACCCCCTTTTCCATTTGGCTAATTCTGCCTTTCAAGGCATTCTT
>JAQQSZ010016909.1:0-10920 GCA_028646595.1 Phalanger gymnotis
TTTTTTTATAGGAATCCAACAGAACTTGTGAGAGAGCTCCGGCAAGACGCTGTTTTCATGCGGCCATCTTGGCTCCGCCCCCCTCCTTGTAAAAATACCAATGCAGGTGGTGGGGATATGGCAGGTTGGATAAGATCCATTGGCAAGTCAATGAAATTTTGATCCAGCTTTGCCTATTCTCCTTGAGGGCAGAGCCTAGCTTTGCAGTATGAGCATCATGAGTCATTGATGACATTGTGCCAGCAATTAGAATGATGAACTTATGAGGTGACTGTCATTCAAGAAGCACGTGGACCTTGAAGGTGAAGAAATACAAAGAGAGAAGCACACAGGGGTATTTGTCTCTTTGCCGCTATCAGTTAAATTTATAACATACTGGACTTTGGGACATATGAGTAGCTTCCATTTTTAATCCTAGTTTTACTGGCCTTCTTTAAGATTCAGATCAAATCTCACTTTCTGCTGGAAAGCTTTCCTCTCCCCTCCCCGTCTCCACTAATGCCTCTTTTCAGGGATAACCTTCCATGTTCCTAGTTATTTTATCAATTGTCTCTCCCATTAGAAACACTTTTACCTTTCTTTGTCTCCTCAGCTTTGTGACAGTGTCTCGCACATAGGAGGTGCTTAATAAATGCTTATTGACTAACTGGCATTTCAGATTGGGAATTCTTTTGTAAATTTTTTATTTAAGAGTTGCCTCTGGCACTGAAAAGTTAATTGTATTGTCCATAGTCACCTAACCTCCCCCCTTTCTCTCTCTCTCTCTCTCTCTCTCTCTCTCTCTCTCTATATATATATATATATATACATACACATATATATGTATATATATATGTGTGTATACATGTACACATATATGTACGTATATATACATATACATTATATATATATGTATGAGGAAGTTCTAGAACCTACATTTTCATGACTCAAAGGCCAGCCCTTTATTCTCTATATGTATATGATGCTGCTTTTCATTTTTATCTTCAGTAAAGAACAAATAAAGTTCATGTACACATGGGCTGATAAATTGAATTAAATTAAATTTATATTCTAGTTTTGTAATTACCAATATTGAATGAATTTGAAATAATTTCTCTAACTACAATTTGTAGAAATCATCTAATTAAAAACCACTAAATAATACTTGTTTAGTGTTTTCTTTAGCCCAATTGAATGGAGACCATTTATTTTTCAAGGTCTTTTAACTACTGTCCCAATTGAGTCTTTGAATACAGCTGTTATTGTGACATAATCAGGAAAGAGATCAAGCATATTTCTTTTATCAGGAAAATTGAACATGTAGACCATTCAGAAGCAAGGGACTTGTGGCTTTTGGGGAACTAATTAGCATGTAATATTTCATAGCTACACTTGAAATTAAGCAAATTGGAGCTTCAGAGATCTAGACTCTAGAGATTATGATTCTGGCAAATAAGCCCCATTTGGCTTGTAAATTCCCTGCTCTATACCCCCAGAAGGCTTCAGGCAAACTACTGTTTTTTCCAAGTACTTACTTGGTTTATCTGACTTCCTCAGTTAGTTGCTCCTGAGATAAGAAGCTCTGTGCCTATCCAAAGCAGGGACTGAGCTGCTATATTTCTTCTTCATATTTTTGATGTGCTAGTTGGCATGACTCCCAAGGCTCATTTTTCAGATTGCAATCAGGATATCTATATGAAAAGAAACATTTTGTAGTCTCTATGGAAGCCATGTGCTAAAGCTAATTCTTTTTATCCTTTCTGAAGCTATATATATTGATTTAGGAATACTGTCAACTTATTAGCCACATGGAGTTAAGTTTAACCAATGGGGGGGTGATACTGACTATTTTACTGATCCTGTTCAATAAGAAATACCTTGTGTTATCAGTTACACACTCACCATAGCAGTTATGTACTTATATAAATTTGTAAGTGTTATGTACTTACATAACTATGTAAGTATACATAGATATGTATACTCCCCACCTAAATATCACAAAGTTCTCTGTGCATATTTATTGCTGTCTCTTTTCCTCTTGTCTACTTCTTTTGAGTGTGGAAACATTTTTTTTTTCTTTTTAATTAATCTGAAGGTTTGGGTTTGTATTTGTGTGTATGTATGTATGTATGTATTTATGTATATATTATAGCAAGACTCTTCATACCTTACGGATGTACCCCAAATATAAGGGGAGACAAATCAAGTAAGACCAATTAGTTAAAAGGAAATAATAAACCAACTTGTGATATTTTGTTCTTTAGTCAGTTCAGTCATGCCCAACTCTTCATAACCCCATTTGTTTTTGTTTTTTGGCAAAGATACTGAAGTGGTTTGCCATTTCATTCTTCAACTCATTTTACAAATGACACAACTGAGGTAAGCAGGGTTAAGCAACTTGCCCAGGGTCACACAGCTAGTAAGTACCTGAGTCCAGATTTGAACTCAAGAAGATGAGTCTTCCTGACTCCAGGCCTGGCACTTCATTCACTGCAGCACCTAGATGCCCTAACTTTCCACAGGGAAAGTACATCTTGCTAAAATTTAACATAGATAATGTAGGAATATCAGTACAAAAAACATATTTACCAAGTGGCACATCACCTATGTTCTTAAAAGAAAAGTTAAATGAATTATGGGAGGAAATAGACAATAAAACTATACTTTCCCCTCCCAGAGCTTGATAAACCTAACAACAATAAACATAAGAAAGAAGTTAAGGAAACAAATACAGTTTTAGAAGGATTAAATATAACAGACCTCTAGAGAAAAATTGTATGGGACTAGAATGGAGCATGTTAATGCATAAAAACCTCATGACATGTTCCAATTTATTTCATAAATAAATACAGAAAAGTAGAAACACTAAATGCATCATTTTTGGGGGACCACAATGCAATAAAAACTGATTTTCAATAAAAGACCTTGAAAACATAGATTAAATATTAATGGGAAACTAAATCTAATCCTAAAAATTGATTGTGTCAAACAACAAATCATAGAAACAATCAATAATTTCATTAAAGATAATGACAACAATGAGAAAATATACCAGAATTTGTAGAAGGGTAGTAAAGTATTACTCAAGGAAAAATTCATATCTCTAAATGCTTACATCAATAAAAGAGAGAAAAAGCAGATCAAAGAATTGGGCAAGAAACTCAAACAGCTAGAAAAAGAACAAATTAAAAATCTCCAACTAAACACCAAATTGGAAATCCTGAAAATCAAAGGAGAGATTAATGAAACTGAAAGTTAAAAGCCATTAAACTAGTAAAATTAGGATCTTGTTTTATGAAAAAAAATAAACCATTGGTTAAACTGATTTTAAAAAGAAAGAATAACACAAAATTACCTGTATCAAAAATGAAAACGTGAATGTACCACTAAATAATATGAAATAAAGGCAATTATTACAGCTATTTAACAAAATTATATGCTAATAAAACTGATATTGTGAAATGGATGGATATTTACAAAAAAATTAAATTGTTGAGGTCAACAGGAAAGAAAATAGGATACTTCAATAAATCTATCTTTGAAAAAGAAATTGAACAAACGTAAATGAGTTTTCTATGAAAAAGTGTCCAGGACCAAGTATTTGAATCCTACCAAACATTTAAAGAACAATTAATTCAATATGATATACAATATTTGAAAAAATGGGTAAAGAGGGAATCCTGTCAAATTCTTTCTGTAATATAAAGATGGTTTTGAAACCTAAATCAAGGAGAGTGAAAACAAAGAAAGAAAAAGGTAGACTAATTTCCCTAATGAATATTGATGCCAAATTTTTAAATAAAATATTGGCAAAGAGATTAAAAATATTGGCAAAGAGATTACAACAATATATAACAAGGACATATTCTTACTAAGTGAAATTTTTACCAAGAATACAAGACTGGATCAATATTAGGAAAACTATCAGCATAATTGACTAGATCAATAACAAAAAAACCCAATAGAAATCATATGACTATCTCAGTAAATACAGAAAAAGCTTTTGAGAAAACACCTGTAAGTATAACAAACACTGAATGCATAGGAATAAATGGAGCCTTTCTTAAAATAATGAGTAATATTTATCTAAAACCAAGAATAAGCATTATCTGTAATGGAGATAGACCTGAACCTTCCCAATAAGATGAGTGAAGCAAGACATTTAAGGAAAAATCAGGCAATGAGGAAACAAAACTATCACTCTTTGCAGATGATAGCCTGTTATACTTAAAGAACCTAGAGAATCAACTGAAAAACTAGTTGAAACATTTACCAAAGTTGTAGGCTATAAAATAAACCCACATAAATCATCACCTTTTCTATATTCTACCAAGAAAACCCAACAGGAAGAAGTAGAAAGAGAAATTCCATTCAAAAACTCTACAGAGAATATAAAATGCTTGTGAATCTATGTTTACAAAATGTTTTATCACTCAAAGACATATCTACATAATTGGAAAAATATTAATTGTTAATGGGCAGCTGAGTCAATGTAATAAAAATGACACTTCTATCTAAATTAATTTACTTAAACAATGGCTTACCTACCAAAGTACCAAAATATTGTTTTATATTGCTAGAAAATAAAATAATAAAATTCATCTACAAGGAAAAAAAGTCAAGAATATCAAAGGAATCAACGAAAAAAAAGATGAAGGAAAGCAGTCTAGCAGTACAAGATTTTGAACTACATCACAACATGGCAATTATCAAAACAATCTGGTACTGTCTAAGAAATAGAGTGGTAGATCAGTGGAGTAGATTAGGTACACAACACTAATCGTAAATGACTAGTCTACGTCTCATCAATGATTGACCTAATGTTCCAAGTGTTGGGGGCAAGAACTCACTATTTGACAAAAATTGCTGGGAAAAGTGGAAAGTAGTTATGCAGAAACTAGGCATGAAATAACATTTCACACTGTATTCCAAGATAAGTTCAAAGTGGGAACATGTTTTAGCTGTAAAGGGTAATATCACAAGCAAATTAGAAGAACATGGAAAATGTTACATGTCAAATTTATGGATGAGGCAAATGTTTGTAATGAAACAAGAGATCGAGAGGGTTATAGCAAATGAAATGGAGAGTTTTGATTTCATGAAATTAACTTTTTATGTACAAACAAAACTAATGCAGCCAAAATTAGAAGGAAAGCAGGAAACTTGGACATATTTTTAAAACACGTTTCTCTAAAAAAGGGGTCATTTCTCAAACATAGAGAACTAGGTCGTATTTATAAGAAAAATAAGAACCATTCTCCAATTTATAAATGATTGAATGATATGGACAGGTAGTTTTTAGGAGAAAAGGCAAAGCTATCAATAGTTATATGAAAAATGTTCCAAGTCAATATTGATTAGAAAAAATGCAAGTTAAGCAACTCTGAGGTGCCCCCTCACACCCATTAACTTGGCTAACATGATATTTTTCACCAAAAGACCTTCAGATTTGTCTTGGATCATTTTATTGGTTAGAATAGCTAAATCATCTATGGATGATCATCGTACAATATTTCTTTCTTTGTATGATGTTTTTCTTGTTCTGTTTACTTTACTTTGCATCAGTTCATATAAGTCTTTCCAGGTTCCCATAAAGGAAATTTTAAATTTGCTCACTTACAATTATTTTTGAAATTTAAAATAAATAAATAATATGAATTTGAAAAATAATCTAAAGGGGAAGACAACATTCAAGCAAACATAAAGGAAGCTACGTACAGGATAAACAGGAAATAGTTAAAAGAGAGAAAGAACTGAAATTAAGAGAGGATATAGAAGGCTTATTGTAGATAATGAGGTTTTAGTTGAGACTTAAAGGAAGTCAAGGAGGTCAGGAGTTAAAGTGGAAGAGGGAGAGGATTCCAGGTACTGAGGACAGCCAGAAAGAATACCCAGAGCTGAGAGATGGAGTGTATTGTTTGTGAAACAGCCAAGAAGTGAGTGTCACTAAACCAAAGATTACTTGTTGAGGAGAATAAAGTATTAAATGACTGGAAAAGTAAGAGGGGGGAAGGTTATGAAGGAGTTCTAATGCCAAACAGGGCATTTCATAATTGTTCCCAAAGCTCCTAGGAAGTTATTGGAATTTAGTGGGTAGCAAAATGACAGGATCAGATATTTTAGGAAAATCACTAGTGGCTTTTGATGTAGGACAGACTGGAGAGTGAAGAGACTGGAAGCAAGCAAACCTACTAGTATACTGTAACAATAATCAAGGCATAAGGTGATAAAAGCCTGCACCAGAGTTGTGGCAGTGTCAGAGGAGAGAAGGGGATCAAATCAAGAGATGTCGCAAAGGTTGAAATCTGCAATTCTTGGCACCAGATTGCATATGGAGTGAAGTGAGATATAATGAGGAATCTAGGGTGACTCCTAGGTTGGGAGCCTGAGGGACCAGGAAAATGGTGTTGCTTTCTACAGTAATAGGAAAGATAGGAATGGGGAAATATATAAAGAGGGAAAGATCATGAGTTTTGTTTTGGACATACTGAGTTTAAGATGTCTACTGGACACACACTTTGAAATGTCTGAAAGGTAGTTGGATACGGGAGACTGAAATTCAGCAGAGTGTTTGGGGCAGGATAGGTAGATTAGAGAATAATCAATATAGAGATGGTAATTAAATCTATGGAAACTGATGAGATCACTAAGTGTAGTAATACAGAGAATGTTTGTTTCACTTATGACTAATTCCTCCCTGAATCTATCTCCTTCTTATTTTTGGTTTTCCTCATTCTCAACTGTTTCCCTGTTGAATGAAATGTATTTTTGCTACCATCTCTCTGTGTATTTAGTGTTTTTTTTTTAAAAAACTCATTTAGACAAATGTGAGCTTCAAATATTTATCAATTAGGGAATGGCTCTTTTACATATTTTAATGAAAACTTTTGATGAAGCTTTTGTTAGGGAAACTTGCTACGAAGAATTTCTCCCTAGTTTACTGTTTCTCCTCTGATTTTAGCTATATTGGTTTTGTTTGAGAAAAGTTTTTAAAAGCTGTAAAATTATAAAAAAAATCTATTTTTTCTTCTGAATCCATTAGTGTGTCATGAACTTTACCCCCTCTGTAGTTTCAAATTATATTTTCTTTCTTCACTAATTTGTCTTTGATGTAATCTTTTATAAATATTTCAATTTGGAGGTAGTCTTGTTATATTGTGTGAGGTATTGGCCTAAACCTACTAGATCATCTTTTTAAAATTTTCCCAGTAGATTTTTTGAGTAGTGAGCCCTTATACTGACTGATGGGCTCTTTGGGTTTATCAAAATTTGTGCTACTATGTTTGTTCCTGTATGTTGTATACTCAATATTTTCTGTTGTTTGACTTTTGTATTTTTAAATAGTGAATCTTTTTGGTGATTGCTCTTTTGTGCTATTATTAACACGTAGTACTTTTAAAGAAGCTCCCTTTCTTCCCATGATTTTCATCATTTTCTCTTTGGATTCTTAACTTTTTTCCCTCTCATCTTGCTATATTTATACTAAGAATGACAAGGTTGATATTTTTCACCTGCTTTAGTGCTCTGTCACTTGTTGGTCATCGGGCAAGGATCTCTTATTTAGAGTATTATGTTCAAAGTTTGCAAATGGTCTACATCTCAGCCCCTATACCCATTTCCATCCCCTCTACAATTATCATGCAGAAGTGAAAGGATGCACTAGCTTAGGACTTTGTAGCTTTAGTTAATAAGCTAAGGTGAAAAATGGTGGTGAGCTACTATATTTAATTCACATAAAATAAATATTATATTTAAATCTAGCAAACTTTTTCATTATATGCATTTTGGGGGCTATGTTCACTTAGTATATTAGTATATATATATATATATATATATATATATATATATATATATATATATTTAGTGGGCAAAATAGTGGTAAAATCTTCCATTATCTGACTTTGATGTCAGGAAGAATCCATGAGGTTCTCATACTTGGTCAGAGAAAGCTTTTTCCTGGAGATCAGATTTGGTAAACTGTTTAAATTATGAAAACTATGGTATGGAGTACATTTCAAGCATAGGGTAGAAATTGAAGGAAGATTTGAATTGGAGTGGAATGATTAGTAAAAAAAAATTAATAGATAAAATAAATATTCTTGTGAGAAAGAGGTAACAGGTGGAAAGTGGGAAGATATTGAAGGAGTCATGCTGATGTGTTCATGTGTTCCAAGAAAATACTTTAAAGCAAAAAATGACCTTGAAGACTCATCACCACTTTCTTCCCCCTCCTCCCCTACCCTCCCACACCTTCTTGGAATGACTGTGATTAGAACATTCGTACTTTCTATTTGGTGATCTATTAAAGTCCAATGACCCTGCTCAGCTGAATGAAAATATAGACATTCAGTTTTATTTAACGTTTTAAATAGCTAATAATTACCATGTAGTAGCTTAGCAAATTTGGGTTTCTCTGAAGTAAATCCTACTTTCATGTTTGTAAAGATTAACATCATGTCTGCTTAATTTCAAACTTGCTGACACCTCTATTACTTCTGTTTACTTTGCAGAAGTTAATAATGAAACCCCAGCACTTACTCTCCTTCCAAGTACTTCTACCTCCACGTTGGCCAGAGAAACTTTGAAAAAGGGCAAAAGAACAAATCAGCTAATTGTTAGAAAGCACTTGGCAAAATGTTTATATGTATATATATATATATTCCTTATTAAAGTATTTCACTCAGAAGAACACAGTGACTCTTTAAAAGCTCTCCCACACACATGCAAAAATAATGCAGACATCTTTGCCAAGTACCACTAAGGAGATAATTTTGTTCAGCTAGTAACTAAGTGTGAACATTTCCAGTCCTCCTGGTGATTATCAGGCCACTGGACCCAGATGTCTTTGGAGGAGAAAGTGAGGCTGGTGGCCTTGTACAGTCCTCCCTCACTCAAATCCAAGTCAACTGCCAGTCACATCATCATTGCCCTGGTGTCACGGTCCTCTTTGAGAATAGGACAAACACAACACATGTGTGAACATGAGGCAAGGTAGAAAATAAAGATAAGTGCTCATGTGAGGTTTTAATCTCAGAGACAAGATGTGAACCCACAATCTTCATGACCCATTCTACTTCTTTGTCCATTATTCCTTTCTCTCCTCTCTCATTTTCTCTCTCTCTCTCTCTCACTTTCACCCTTCTCTCTATTTTTTTCATTCCCTATCTTTCTCCTTCTTCATCTCTCATTCTTTTGTATGTCACTCTCCCTCTTTCTTCCTGCTGCCTGCCAATCCCTCCCTCTGCCTTTAGACATCTTGTATCATATGCCTGTATTTGTATCTCCCTTGCCCTTGTCTTCTATCACTCTCTTTCCCTTCTCCTTTTCCTCTTATTCTCTCTTCTTCCACCTTGATAAAATATGATAAAGTCATAGACTAGAAGTGGAATTGAACTGGACATGGTACATTAGTGCCTTTTAGATATTAACAGAAATAAAGGTATTTTCATTTATTGGATTTATATTTTATAGACAATTTGTGGAAAGAATTGCACAAGTATTGTTCAGAGTTAGAAAGTCTAGAAGGATTGCCATATTTGCCAGTGAAAGGAATAGTCATATAATAAGAGGACATCTATTTAAAAGTGTCTTGGATTATTCCTATTGGAAAGAACAGTGTATTTGTAGCTGGATTCAAATCTCAGCTTTGCTAATTATCCATGAAACCTTTATCAAGTCATAGAGCCTTTTAGAACCTCAGTTTCCTCATAAGTAAGTTGAGTATAATCATTTTTGCATTATTATCTTGAGAAACATCCACAGTTCACTGACTGATATGCTGTAGATTAGGGAATGAAGACATGCACTTTTGTTTCATTTTATAAAATGAGAGAGAAACCATAGCATACTTAAAGGAACACTGGACTTGTATCAGAAGAATTGGAACCAAAAACTGGCTTCATTATTTGAAATGGAACTTGGATAAATCACTTCTCTTGTCTGGATCTTGTGTTCTACATCTGTAAAGAGAGCGGATTGAACTGGGTGAGCTCAGAGTTCTCTTCCAGCTATAATACTTTATGGCTAACTACATTGATTAAGTGATGCCATTGAACCCATCCTTCACTATGAAAGAGGACCAAAGATTGACCATCTGCTCTGCCACCAAAAGTGTGCCTCCAGGGGACATAAAACCATGCCTGTAGGAAAGTACTGCCCCTCCCCTCATCCACCCAAATGTGAAGATAATACTTTCAGCACTGAATAGGACCTTGGAGAAAACCTGATTTAATAGATGTTTGAAGTTAAAGACCTCATACATGCTTTATCCATCTAAAACTAACCAGACTGCCAATTCCTTCCATCATCATCAGACAAGACCAGGTACTTGCAACCTTACTTTATGGTCTTCTCTGCTCTCTCTATACTAGCCATTGGTCCAGTCCACAAACATCACTTTCTATGTACTCAAAGTTTTATAATTAAATCAACATTACCTTTGTTATCGTGAAGGACTTGACAGTCTATTACTCTATCGGTCCACTCAGAACCCACTGGACCTTGAGTTATTAGCTTCTTTAGCCAAAGGTCCAAGTAGAATGAAAGCTTCTTGAGGGAAGGGACCATTTTTTTCATTTCCTTTTCTTCTTTTTTTCTCTTCTTTCACTTCCATTATCTCTAGCACCTAACTAACGTAGTACCTGGTACAGAAAAGGCATACACAGAATTGTAACTACATTCATTGAATCATTATGATACTTTATGCTATATAAATAACTACAAGGAAAATATTATCTATAAATGAAAAAGTGAAGGAAGCAATTATTATTTCACATCTCATCATATAATTAACCACAATAATGATAACAAAAATTGCATGGAATTTTACAGTGTGAAACTTCCCAGGGAAAGAATCCAAAGCAATTAAGTTGACTAGGATATTTTAATTGCATCTACTCATATACTCAAAATCAAAAGCAAAACCACCCATTTAAGTATTTA
>JAQQSZ010016910.1:0-10920 GCA_028646595.1 Phalanger gymnotis
AACACATATATGTATGTGTGTATGTGTGAGTACATATGCATACACATACAAATACACACAAGATATATAGACCTGTCAAATCATCCCAATAGGCAGCTGCTTATTCTACCTACTTGCATAAAGCTAGCATTGTATTTAATAGTATTGGCTCTGTAGCCAATGGATACTTAGCAAATATTTGTTGAATGAAAGAATGTCTAAAAATGATGATGGTACCTCTACCAGATAACAGCTATATTTTAACAGGCCTGTACCCAAAGGAACAGTGTGGGAATTTCAGACACTTAACACAGAAGAGATGGGGAAGATATTTTTGGTCAGCATCTGTCAAATCATCCCAATAGGCGTTTGCCTCTTCTGCCTGCTTGCAAAAAATCTGGCCCTCTGTGCAATGAAAGCAGAGGAAATACACTCATGTGCCATTAGTTCATTATGTGACCTTCAATGAGTCACGCCAACCCTTTGGCTTCACTTGCTTCAGCTTTAAAATGAGGCAGTGGATTAGATGAAAAGTAAAGTACATTATAGCTTAAAAATTCTGTGCTTCTACTAAGGTTCATTTTAATCAAGCAGAATAATGAAAAGTAGAGATATCTACATGTTGCCACAGCTTTCACCAGCCTAAAATTTTGTGGAGGATCCACTCCCTTTTACCAGTATTTTTCATCCACATTCCCACCCCAGTCCACATGTCAACTTGTCCATGTTCTTAGATTCCCAGTGACCCTCTTGAAAGGCCAAGAGAACATAAGACTCTTCATTAAATATAGGAAATAGGAAACAAAACTAAAAAAATACTTAATGTTCCTCTGTAGATCCCTATGGGCCTAAAAGATAGGCCAAAGTATAGTGGAAAGACCTGTGTCTCTGGAGTCACAGGACCTGGATTCAAGGTCACTTAACCTCTGTGGGCCTCAGTTTCTTCATCCAGGGTTTAGACTAGGAGGCCTCTGAGGTCTCTTTTAGTTCAAGATCAGCAATCCATTTCATATCCCATTTCTTACATACCAATCTACAGACTAACCTATACAATTATTCCAATGGATACACCTTTTGCAAATGAGAAATCTAGGTTCTCTTCCTAGATCTCCTGTTGGTTATGTGTCCATAGATAACTCTGTTTTGTCTCAATTTGTTTCCCTGTCAGATGAGAACTGGTACCTTGGTGCATCTAGGGGAACAGAGAAGCATTCAATAAGTGGATAGTTGTGAAATCTGCCAGTGAAAATGACCAATGGTCATTTTAGTAAAGGGGGAAGACTACAAACCTTGTCATTGTGGTTTGAGCCCTCGTTTTCTTAGTCAATATGTCAGCATCTGTCATTTCTTTAGGGTCTATGAGTTAATGGCGCTTTGATGGGTGCTCTTCAGCACACAAAACAGACATGATCTCTGGTTTCTAGGAGTTTATAAGCTGTGTCCTACCATTATAGGCCTTGAAAGACCCTACCCTGGCTGCACGTAAGGATTTCCAGCGAGAGGCAGAACTGCTCACCAACCTACAGCATGAACACATTGTCAAATTCTATGGCGTATGTGGAGATGGTGATCCTCTCATCATGGTCTTTGAGTACATGAAGCATGGAGACCTCAACAAATTCCTCAGGTAAGCAAGAGCCCCACTGGGATCATATTCTGGGAGGGTGAGCCACCTGGGCCCTGACCTCAGGATGGGTTCAGAACACCAGGTGACAGGAAATAGGAAACAAAACAATCAATCTTTCCTACAAGGCTACTTCCACTTGGCAGTGACGTGTCATCACTCTGAAAAGATCACCCAAGACCTTGTCCCAAATTTCTGTCCATAAAATAGTTGGGCACTTTTTGCTGTTCCCACTTTTTGCTCTTTCACTGATTCCAAGGAGGGACCAAAAGAAAGAGCCTCAAAATGGCCCAAAAAGAGAAAAAAAGTGTTTATTATTGTTGTTTTTACTATTAGGATTAGCAATACTCATCGTAGTATCTAATAAAGAGCCAGGCCCTCAAAATTAGGATGTTCTGGTTTCATTTCTTGACCTTGACCAATCCATGTCTTCTGTCGTTGTTTTTCAGAGGGGGAGGTTGTTGTTGTGGTCATCCCAATATCCCCATCTGCAAAGGGGGGATTAAAATTTCCCCCTTCTTCCTCTTGCTTCTATCATCACTACCCTCTACTCCAAAGGATTCTTTGACGGTCAGTGAGAATTTTAAAGTGACAAACAAATCATGGAAAAGAAATCATAGAAAGAAGGATTATTTGTATTAGCTTAGACTTTCTTGACCTCTTACTTTAAAATAAGGTAAATAAATCATATAAGAAGGATCTATCAGGGCCCAGAATGGGGAACATCTAGGTATTTTGAGTTCTCAGAGTTCCTGTTTGGTATTGTATCAGACATTAGGGCAATTCAAAGCTGAAGAGGTAGGATATGCCAAATCATCATCTGGAGGTGAAATCTGATATTCAGTATCACAGTTCTTTTCTTTTACCCCAATACAGCTCTCTTTTCTTCTCACCTCTAAGTGTTCCAGCTCTAGTGTGATATGTATACCTGAGAGCATTTACAGAGGACAGATGCAACCATCAGCATGTGGCACTGTCCTTATTGGTTTGTACTAGCATATATGGAAATCAGTACCTGTCCATTTTCTTGCCCTTCTGAAAAAACACATGCTTTCCAATGGAAGAAGCTGAGTATCCCCAACTTGGAAACTTCCTTGCCCCAATCCCCACCTAGACTCATTGTACAAACAAATTTTCAATTAGAGATCAAGTTTCTGAGAGAACAAGGTTCATAGAAGCCTGTAAGTGAATGCAGCAGCAAAGTACAATGCATTCTGACTTGAAGTGACTAGGTTGTATATCTTGACTTGAGGTGTCATCGATGGGCATTACCCAGAAGAAAATTCATTTTCAGGAGGCATAAAAGCCTGGAAATATAGGAGGTAATGGGGAGATGGTTATGGGTTGATGGAATTGAAAAATCTTTGGACTTGACATTATAATTTGGGCTACCTATTGGTCACAGGGGAAAGTGGGGAGGATTTAAAGTATTGATCTGACTTCTTTTGATATAACTCCTTAGGATTTTCTGTGGCTTAAAGTCTTTTGATCTTCTTGTCTCTATAGAGGAACATCTTCCCCTGATATTTAGGATATTGAGCTAGGAGTACATTTGAGTTCAGGCATTACTCCTGTCTGACTAAGACAAGACTTGTCTTTCTGCTCACATTTTCCCAGGATAAAAGAAAAATGTTCCGTTTTCAGTCACATCCTGTCTGCAAGAGAGCTCAACAATCTTTGATGCCCTTTATATCCCTGGCAAGGCTGGCCATGGGCTCCACTGTGACCATTGCCATGCCTAAAACTGGGGAAGAGGGTGAAAGAGTAAAAAAGGAAGTAGGAGACAAAGAAGAGAGAAAAGGAGACAGAGAAAAAGATAAATAGGGGAGGAAATGTCACCTACACCATAGGTTGTCTCCTCCTTTCTAAAGTGGTCAATATTCCTTAGATGAAAGGAGTTAGAGAAAGGTGAAATACAAGGAAATAATCCTGTCTTAGTGTAATAACCCCTTTTGGAGTCTGGTGATAGGCTCCAAGGAAACTGACAGATAACCAAGTTCTAAATGTGTGTTATTTCTGTTGCTAGAGTGATGTGGCTGGGAGGCCATAATGTACAATATTAATGAGAGCGCAACCTGCTCTCAGAATCAGTGAGGACTGGTGTTCCAACTTTGCTTTTCCAACATTTAGGGCTTTTGCCTTAGAGGCCTGGGTAGGTTCCAAACTGAGCTTCATCAGTCTCTCCTCCCATTTTATATCCATCATGGAAGAAAGGCTCTGTTATTCCTGATGTCCCCCAAATTCCAGTGTCACTGGGGCTGAAATACTCTGAGCCTCCTCTGGAAAAAGCCAACTGTTTCCTTATGCCATATTAAAATTAACAACAACAACAACAGTCCTACCAAAATAATAATGATGATAATGATAACAATGATAAGCAAATCTCTACCATCTAACACTTTTCCCAACACTAAAATAATATGATTTCATGATTTCTCAATCTAGTCCTTGTAGATCTCAAAGGGAGGTGGAGACTTGGTGAAAGTGGGGGATACTTGTGAATACTGTATTTTCAAAGTGAAGATGACCCTCTGGTCTCCACAACAGAGGTGCCAATCTTTGTCTCAGGGGATATTTGCAATGAGGATGGGGAGGCAAAAGTTGTGATTTTCTGCTGACATCAACTCTTTCCCAAGCTTTCAGTGGAATGGGGAGAGTCAAGCCAGCATAAGACAATAAAATAAATTTGTCTGAATTTAATGATGCCTTTCAATAGAAATTGGAGAAGCAGTAAAGTGGCCTGAAGGTTTGCTCTGCACAGGAGCTTCCAGCCTACAGCTTCATAAATAGTCCCTGAATTTTATTACTGCTCCTTGGCCTCATGGAGAAAAGAATGACCATTAAAGTGACTAGTTTGACAGGGGCGAGGCATTACAATAGAAAGTCCTAGGCCAGGTTGGTAATAGAGAATGTTGGGCCAAGCTCTAGGCTTCTTCTTAGATTCACAGACTACATCCCATCTGTTTTTCCTGCTTGCCAAAGGTTCCCTATCCCTAAGCCCTGTTGTGTTCATGCTTTGTTTTCAAAGAGGGCCATGACATCAGGAAAATGTTGACATGACTTTCAGTTGACTTTGATTTGAGTGAGGGAGGGCAGTGCAAGGTCACCAGCCTCACTTTCTCCTCCAGAGTCATCTGGGTCCAATGGCCTGATATTCATCAGAATGACTAGAGGTGGCCCAGGATGCTATGGGAGACACTGGCCCTTTTAGGCTAAGGCCTTTTCAGGTTTTCACTTTGAGTGAGGTAATGCCCATTCAGTGAATAGGCCTCTTTAAGAAGTGAGTCAAGGGATGGTCCCTTTAATGAGAAAAAAAGAGAAAAAAATCAAACTAGCAGGGGAAGACCCTCAGAGTTGCTAGGCAAAAGAGAAACAGTTACCATTGACATTCGCTCTGAAGCAAGAGGGCCAAAATTATAGCCATTAAGTGGAGCATGGGCAAGGACCTATTGTGGTCCAATCTATCAGCTTTAGAGTGAAATGAGTCAGAAAAAGGAAGGAGGGAAGGAAGGAAAGAGGCAAGGAATGAAGGAAGGGAGGAAGGGAGGGAAGGAGGAAGGAATATTGCCAGTAAACCTCAGGTTAACAGGGGAACTTCTGGCCATCAAAATTTACCTCTCTTTGGAGAGGAGAAGGAGAAGGAGAGGTAACTAAGTTATCCAACTGGCTGAGTCTCCATTCAGGCAGCTTGGACTACTGGCAGGTTGTGTTTGTCCTTTGTTTTTGGCGAGGACTGTGACTAGGCCTGGAAATTACTGGTAACTCTCCTAAGCTGTTAGTGAGATACTACAAGAAGCAGGGAATTGACTCTTGGGAGTTGATTTAGTCATAATTAGCCAGACCAAGTTGATGATCTTTGTATAGATTTTCTCTTGAACTGACCCATAATGGAAGACTTGAAGAACAAATAGGTTGAAAGGGAATTCTTTTTTTACCATCTCGAAGAGACATTCCAGAGACTGGAGAATTTAGGTTTCTTCTGCCCCTCATACATTCTCTCTATTGCTTCCCTTTTTCTCTATCTCTTACAGGGCTCATGGCCCAGATGCTATGATCCTGGTGGATGGGCAACCTCGCCAGGCCAAAGGAGAGCTGGGGCTGTCCCAGATGCTACACATTGCCAGCCAGATTGCCTCTGGCATGGTATACCTTGCCTCACAGCATTTTGTCCACCGGGATCTGGCCACCAGGAACTGTTTAGTCGGAGCCAACCTGTTGGTGAAGATTGGAGACTTCGGGATGTCAAGAGATGTCTATAGCACTGACTACTACAGGGTAAGGCAGCTTTCCTTAGCAGGGAAACAGCGAGAGGGTAACTCAACATGTTCTAGAATGATGTTATCAGTGAAGTGCTACTCATTGCTGTGCATATCTGTCTTTGTCATGTGTTCTCTCCCTCTGTCACTTTGATGTGCTTGTAACACACACAACCATACCACAGGTAAATTCACATTAATCTTCCTCATTAATTTGGCCAATTCTATCTCTGTTAAAACCTGTTTACTTGTACACCTTCATATTCTGTCATGGACACTTTCCCTCATCACATCCTTAGCCCCAGACTGGCAACAGCTCATGTTCCTTCCCTTTAATTGCATCTCATGCTTATCCCTTCATGCACACACACACACACACACACACACACACACACACACACACACACACACACACAGTTTCTCCTTACTGGCGCTATTTCTCGTATGTGCCCACCCCTGACTCCAGTATAAACTGGCTCTAAAGGATCTGTCCTCAAATGTAGGACTCTATTCCATCTCCAAAGAATATATTGACAGTCACCAAAAAGCAAAGAAATGTAACAAGGATGAGTAGAAGACTAACAGAACTTAACTGATAGGAGAAATTAAAGAGAGCTTGATGCACAGTTGAGAGGAAAGATAACCAAGAGAGTGTTTGCCAATTGGTTATTTACCATGGAAAAGAGTGAAGGTTAGACTTTGGGAAATATTTTTTGGACTACAATCGGCGTCAAGCCTTCTTCTTTCTCTTTCTTCTATGTATCGATTCATTTTTTTTTTCAGTCCTCACAGGTGACTTTCATAGGGTTTTCATGATTCTTTGCTCAAAAGTCATAGAGACCTTGTGACATTCATTTAGTTGAATCTGAAAAGGGTAATTTTTGCTGTGGAAGGAAAGGACTTACCCACTACTTCAGAAAAGTGGAAGGAGGTTGATAACAGGAAATCAGATGATATAGCTAAAAATCCTTTGGAGATAATTACTGCCACTGATAGAAGTACATCTGGGTAATACTTGGAATCAGAAAATTTGGATTCAGATTCCAGCCTGAGTCCTACTGGCTGTGTGACCCTGGGCAAGTTCCTTCATCTCTCCGAGTGTTAGTTTTTTGGTTTTGTTTTTGTTTTCCTTCTTTAAAATGAGGAGGTTGGCTTAGCTGATCCCTGAGGCCCTTTCCTGCTCCAAAATCTTGTGCTTCTGTGGTTTATTATAGGGATTTTGAGGATTGGGTATATTTGTTTATTGGGAAAGGAGAGCAGATGAAATGGAAGTGTAAGGAGTGTGTTGGGAAGGAGTGGTTTTAAGTTTTATCAGACGAGGGATCACTATGTTCATCTTCTGTGTGGGCTGTGGGTGATCACACTGTACGTAGCTAACACAAAAATCCCCAGATGCATTTTTGTCTTCCTGTCCCAAGACTGCCAGACAAGGGGTATGTGATTGATGTTAGTTTCCTCCATTTGGCTCAGTCTGTATATCCCTAATAGTGCCACCACAAGGGAGATGACCTAATGTCAAACAGTGGTTCCACAAGAGATTTGATGTGAGAACTAGCCTGGAGCTAAGAAAATAAACACATAGGAGAATGTGCTTCATGATCAGAATGAGAGGCAGACAGCAAGCAAACCCAAAGACAGGGGCCAATGCGTCAACATTACAGGTACTGTAGAGCACCTGGTGGTATGCCATAGTAGAAAGGACAATGGTTCTACGATCGGAGGGTCTGTGTTCAAATCCTCTGTGAACTTGGACAATTTTCTTAATTTTCCTAACCCACAGGTTCTTCATCTGGGAAATGGCATGGTTGGAATAGATGGCCTTCTGGTTCCTTTCCAGCTTTAGAGCATGAGCCTATGGCCATAAGGAGGAAGGGATAGTTAAGGTATATTAGGTATTAGATATATGCTATCTTGTGTCTCCAAACCGCTGATGAGCACCAGATATTAAAACAAAACTAAACTAAGATGTATAGCAACTTCCACAGGCTAAAGACAGGAGAAAGAGTCTGCCAAGAAATGACCAGTGGGAGCGGTATCTTCTTATCAGCATCTCTATGCCTTTTACAGTCATTTCCTGGAGAAGCATCTGGATGGAGGAGTTACTAAAAGTTTCCTGGGTCATGGGCCCCATTTGGATTCTTTGCGTCAAGCTGGCTCTGGCGCCATTTAATAGCCCTCTGTACTCTGTATAATGGGTTTCATTGGCCTGAACTTAGATTTATGTTGGTGTTGATGGAGGCAGAGGTATGGCTTAGCTCTCATCCTACCCAAGGCTTCTACAGCAGGACAGAGAATCGGTTGCCCTGCTAATCAGATCTGTTTACCATGTGCATTGGCTCCTGAGTCCAGTGGAGCAGCTGGGGAAAATGTTTTTCACCAGAATGAGTGCAAAGTGGGCATCACAATTAGCTTGCAAACAAAATATTGGCCTTGATTCTTCCCTATTTTTATTTTTTAATTAACATTGGTCTCTGCCCAAATTGTTCTGCTCTCTCTCTCTGCACAGTTTTCACCTCCTTCTTTCTCTGTGCTTTAGAGTTCAACAGCTCTCTTCTTCCAGGAGAAAGTATGGATTGTCAATTCAACTAGTATTACCTTAAGTACCTATTAAATACAATTCAACTATTACATTAACTTCACATTGAGTGTAGGGCAGCCAGGTAGTGAAGTGGATAAGTCATAGGGCCTGGAGTCATGAAGACCTGAATTGACACTTACTAGCTATGTGACCTAGGTAAGTCACTTAACCTTGTTTGCCTCAGTTGCCTTATCTGTAAAATGAAAGAGATGGCAAACTACTACACTATGTTTGCCAAGAAAACCCCAAATGGGGTCCCAAAAAGTCAGACACGGCTGAAAGGACTGAACAACCCATCAAGTATGAGACAATGAGGTCAATGTTGTAACCCCCATCATAGAGGCTGGGTAGCTTTATTCTCATTTATCTGTTTCCAAAGGCAGTTTATAAAACACATTGAAATAAAAGTTTAGATCATAGGATCATAGATAAAAATCTGGAAGAGACTTAAGAGGTCATTTAGTCCAACTCTTCCATTCTACAGATGTGAAAACTGAGGCCTAGGGACTTGACCAAAGTCACTCATAGAAAAAGTAGCAGAACTGGGATCTTTAATTCAGGTTCTATTACTCTGAGTTCAGCATTCTAAATTCAAGATTCTTTCCACTTCACATTGCCTCTTAAATCAAATCAGAGGATCAGACTCGGGGACCTCTAAGGTCTTCTCCAGTTCTGTGACTCCTGAAGGGAAGACTGACTCATCTGTGGCATTTCCAGGTTCTAGTTCATGGCTTTGAGTAGGTGTTATTTATGAACCTAACTCCCACAAGAGGTGCATCATTTGTCATAAGGGGATGGGGAAAGAAAATGTTAATGGCTTCACGAAAACTCATCAGTTCCCCTAGAACAACTCTTTGAAGCATGTAGCTGCATCTTTTCATGTGAAAGAGGAATATTCATGCAAAAACCCAATCTTATAGCATCATAGATTTGGTTTTGGAAGGGACAGGTGAAGTAGACTTCTGCAGGTATATTAGAAATTAGTAGTAAAACCATGCCCAGGAATCCTCCTGATCACTAGCCTCCCTTCCCTAAATCTCTTAGAACCTCCAGTGTTACTTAATTTTCTAACAGCAGAGGATGAAAGAGAACCCCACCAAGGTGTTCCAGGAAGTCTTATTTTGAGTCCTAACTCTCAGTTTATCTAGAAGCTAGACTCTTTCCCTTCCAATAAAGCTGGAACATTGGAGCTGCCCTAGATGCAGCAACCTATATAGGAATGGTTTACTACTACTACTACTACTGCTGCTGCTGCTGCTGCTGCTGCTGCTGCTGCTGCTGCTGCTGCTGCTGCTATTACTACCACTACTACTACCACCACCACCACCACCACCACTACTACTACTACTACTACTACTACTACTACTGCTACTTTGTATTATTGTCATTATTATTATTATCATTATTACTCTAGATCTGTGATATTATTGTATTGGTGAACTTCCAATGAGGAAAAGCCTTCTAGGAATGATCTCAGTTTCATCATTTGTGGGGCAGCTTGGTGGTGCTGGAAGATAGACATCTTTCTCATATCAAATGTGGCTTCAGACACTTACTAGCTGTGTGACCTTGGGCAGTCCCCTGACCCTGTTTTCCTCAGTTCCTCATCTCTAAAATGGTCTGCAGAGGGAAATGGCAAATCACTTTAGTATCTTTGCCAAGAAATGGCAATGTGACCCAAATAGGGTCGCAAAGAGTTGGACACAACCAAACAAATTCATCATCTATAAAGTGAAGGGGTTGGTCTGTGTGACCTCAAGTCCCTTTCTGTTCTAGACCTCTGAGTGAAGATCAGCAACTCAAAGTCTTAGAAACTTGTCTGGGGCCCCCAGAGAGAAGTAATTCTCCAGAGGTCACATGGCCAGGACGTGCCCAGGTCTTCCTTACTCACAGGCTGGATCATTATGCGCTTATTCTGCCACCATGGCCTCATGTTAGGATAATAGACATGACTATTCTTAGGTGCCTTAAAAATGTAATTACCTGAACGCAGCGTGGGGAACCTAGCCGGATCATCATCAGATAGGATGATTCCTCCCCAAGGCCCCAGTGTATTTACAGTCCTGACCAGCTTGGTGCCTTTAAACTGATTGCCTTCAGACCATGTGTGTCCTGGGCTCCAACCTGAGATAAGTGGAGCTTCCAGGCATCTTGTGCATGTCTTCCCTCCATGGTGGCAACAGGTATATCCTGTTTTCTCTGGTGAATCCTAGAGCTAAGTTCGGCTTCAGGTGATTTATATAAGATCTTGTTGAGTACATAGCAGCAGAGACCCTGAGAGAATGCAGTAATTTATCATATTCTGGGTACGCTGTGAAGGATTCCATCTGAAAACTGACGCTATGTGACAGGTTCGCAGCTCTCTGCTGCCCTGTGTTTATTTAAATCTGTCGGGTCTAGGCATTTGCTCACTGTTCACGCCTAGCACAGCTAAATGCAGATAACTGGGGACTCTGAGCACAGAGCGGGGTGTGTGTGTGTGT
>JAQQSZ010016911.1:0-10919 GCA_028646595.1 Phalanger gymnotis
CAGGATAACACAAGATCTAGCAGTTTCTACATTAAGGGATTGAAGGGCTTGGAATATGACATTCCAGAGGTCAATGGAGCTAGGATTAAAACCAAGAATCACCTACCCAGCAAAACTGAGAATAATGCTCCAAGGCAAAATATGGATTTTCAATAAAATAGAGGATTTTCAACCTTTCTCAATGAAGAGACCAGAGCTAAATAGAAAATTTGACTTTCAAACATAAGAATCAAGAGAAGCACGTGTATTGGCAAACAAGATGTGCTCTTAGCACTTATTCAACCAAGTCCCCTTTAAGAGTTTGGCCTTTATTTCCTTGATTAAATTAGGTAACCAAGGTGGGGCTCCAGATGGGGCCCATGAAGGGAGGTCTGATTATATCTTTGCTCCCAAGTAGTCCCAAAACCCCTAGCTATCAGGTGCAAAGCCAATGTGGGTGTGAAGCCCTCAGGGTGCTAGGAGGAGGTGCTAAGACCAGAGCCAATAGTAAAAGCTTAAGTTCTGGTCACTCAGAGGACTTTGATGATAGCTAAAGAGTGCATAAAAAGGGAAGACAGCTATTTGCTTAGGGCTCTGACTTTTGGCAGAGCACTGATGTTGAGACTCCAGGCAGCTGTAGTTAAGAGCTCTCCAGTTTGTAAACCCAGATGTTCAGAATTTGTTAAACTCTGGTAACTATGCATTGAGATTTGAATCAGGCAAAGTCTATCTGTTGATGTTTTTAATTTGTTTGTATTTCCTCTGAAGTTCAGGGTTCTGGCTTTTTCCCCCCGAACTAAGTGAATGATATTTTTATACTGGATTAAAGTAAGATTGTTAACCCCTTAACGTTGCTTTCCTTAGTAAAGCAGATCAAAAGAAGCTGGGCTTGCAGCATTCTGTAAGCTGGTTGTTGTTGGTTTTACACCCCCGCCCCCAGCAGCTGCTAGACAATTGTTACAACAGCATGAAAAGGTAAACAAGAAAGAGAAATCATAAGGGACTTACTAACTTTGAACTGTTTTGTTTACATTCCTGCATGGAAAGATGATGTGTATAATTCATGAGACCTCAGTATTAGGGTAGCTGAAGGGAATATACATATATACAGGGTGAGTTGAATATGAAGGGATGATATCTAAAAAATAAAATCAAATTAAGGGATGAGAGAGGAATATATTAAGAGAAAGAGAAAGGAAGAGTTAGAATGGGGTAAATTATCTCACATAAAAGTGGCAAGATAAAGCAGTTTGTTGGAAGGGAAGGGGGGGCAGGTGAGGGGGAATGAGTGAATCTTGCTTTTATCAGATTTGACTTGAGAGAATAACATACACACTCAATTGGGTACCTTACCCCATAGGAAAGAAGGCAAAAGGGGATAAGAGTGGGGGGAACGATAGAAGGGAGGACAGATAGGTGGAGGAGGTAATAAGAAGCAAACACTTTCAAAAAGGGACAGAGTCAAGGGAGAAAATTGAATAAAGGAGGACTGGATATGGAGCAAAATATCGTTAGTCTTTTACAACATGAGTATTGCGGAAGCATTTTGCATAATGATACACATGTGACCTATGTTGAATTGCTTGCCTTCTCAGGGAGGGTGGGTGGGGAGGGAAGAGGGGAGAGAATTTGGAACTCAAAGTTTTAAAAGCAGATGTTCAAAAAAAATGTTGTTTTTGCATGCAACTGGGAAATAAGATATACAGGCAATGGGGTATAGAAATCTATCTTGCTCTACAAGAAAGTAAGGGAAAAGGAGATGGGGGTGTGGGGTGACAGAAGGGAGGGCTGACTGGGGAATGGGACAATCAGAATATATGCCATATTGGAGTGGGAGTAGGGTAGAAATGGGGAGAAAATTTGTAATTCAAAATCTTGTGGAAATCAATGTTGAAAACTAAAAATATTAAATAAATAATAAAATATTTTTTTAAAAAAAAGAGTTCTTCTGCCATTGGGTACTCCATGTCTATCCCCAGGTATTTAGTCATCTGATCCCTCACTTTCTATAAAAAGGCTGAAGGCATTTCCTCCTTAGTCTGCTCTATCTGGAAGGCCTTGGAGCTAACTTTCTGTGCTTTTGTCTCTGGTGTAGTCTTCCTATATTTTAACATTTTTCCTGAGGGATTATCTTGAGTTTTGCTCACAAGAGAATCCCTTCCCTTTTCCTTAGGGAACTCTTCCCTTTTTTCCTTCCTAGGGGAATCCACCCCTTCTGGTGACTTATTTCCTTTATTCCCCATCCTGCTAATCTGTCAAGACTCCTCATGGTCTTGTGTCTCGGCAGAATTCCCTAGTCATTAATCCTTGCACCTTTGCCCTGTTCCTACCTTAGTCTGTTCAATTTCCCTGACAGCCCCAGTTACCCACTTACTCATTTACTCACTTTTTTCTTTTCCTTCCTGTCCCAGGTACCTACTTCCTTCTCCCCTTACTTTTTTTTTTTCCTTTTCTTCATGATGGCTACTTGAATTCTTGTGGTTTCGAGATTCTGAACAGTTTGCCAGCAAGAGGTCGGAAGCATGAGAGCCATTAAAAAATAATGGGATGTGTCTTTCTCATCCTCCAGCACTTTTCACTCCAGAAGTGTTTTATCATGACAAATTCTTCTAATTGTTAGAAATAGCAAGAATTTTACCTGGCTGTGTATGAATTTAGAAAAAAAGATTTTATTTCACATCATATTTGACAGGGTGATTTGGCCTCTTTGTTGGCACAAGCACGTCCAAGCTAGGTACAAAGCTCTCTTTATAATACATCCAGATTCGAATTTCGCACCTTGAACCCCATTAGTCAGCATTTCAGGGTTCACTAAGCCCCACCCCTCGATTACATCTTTTCACCTCCACACCTCAATCCTCTCCTCCCTTCTTATCCACACACTTTATTCTTTATATTTTTAATTATCTTTCCTTTTGTCTGCCTTAGATAGCATGAGAAAAGGATCCCCTTTCAATTGCTAAAGAGAATTGACAAAATACGAGTTTGGAGCTTCCCAGGATGTCAATGCTAAAAGACCCATTATCTAATACTGAGTGTGGGTTGAGTCTTAACCATACAAGAACAGGCCTCCTTAGAACAAAGAGAGGAGTCTGCCTTTTAGATAGATGCCTTTAGATTTTCAAGGGGCCAAACTCCATTATTGCCTCAAAAAGCATTTGATTTCCTTTAATTAGCCACTAGTATGGCTTCAAATAGTATTTTCATATAATCTTTGTGGAAAAAAAAATTCAGTCATACCTTAAACTATTATAAATACCCAAATTAACTATAAGGAACATACGAAGAAAGACACTATCTGCATTCAGAGAAAGTACTGATAAATAGAAGTATGTATAGAATGATTTTACATATATACATATATATACATATACATATGTATACATACACCTATTTTTGTCTAATGGTAGCTATCTCTAGGAAAAAAGGAAAAATTATATGATAATTTTATTATATATTTAAAAGGAATAGCAAGTTATACATAATAGATTTGCAGTTTCAAATGCAATCATCTTTTTTAATTATAATATGCTATGGAAATGCTTGTTTTATTCCATAAATTTAAAAATAACCTAGGTTTGTACCTCTAAAAAAAAAACCTGGTATCACTATTATTAAACAGTAAAGTCAGGAAAGAAAACCACCTTTGTTTTTTAGGGAGAAAGATCAAGGGAAGGTTGATATGACTTTGGAGCCATGTGTTATCCCTACCAGATGTAAAAATAAAAACTTTAAGATCAAAGTAAATTTTTGAGAAGGAGTAAGTATTCGTAAAGGAGCTCACCCTATCCAAGGATCTCCAGGACTCAATTCCTTCTTCAAAAATTTAAGAAAGCAAAATGCTTGGAGCAGGAAAAATACAAAGTCATTTTTTTACAAGATCTCATTTTTCCCTCTCCCTTTAAAAATAAAATATATTTCAAAAGGAAATTTATTATGCATAAACTTATTCCGCAAAAAATTATGTTTAAGATTTTGTATGCTAAATAAGGTTTATGAGCTCAATTTTGCCAGACCTAAAGAGTAAAGGCAGAAGATGGGCTAAATTTACTCACTACCTCTTAATATTGACAAATCTGTCTGTAATCTTTACTAATACCCATGATGCCACAGAGTAATAAACATTCAAAATTTATGTTAAAAACTTATATCACAGTAAATATTTAGGTTTTGGATATAGGATTCAAGCTATGTGCACGATTGAGCATTCACTTACCTGACACCTTCCTTACATTGATTATATGCCTCAGAGGAAATTCAAGGTCAGTTTAAAGAACTATTAATACACAGAAAAATTCAGATGTGAAAATATCACTGCAAACCCAGAAATCTAATCAACCTTTAACATCCTAATGGTAGTTATGCTGATCACCAAATAATTCAACGTTTTTTTTTTTTTTAAAGACCTATGTGTAAGCACTCCATCCTCTGATGCATATTATGGCTCTTCCATGCCTTAGTTCAAAGTTTCAAAGCCCAGAATATCACATTACCAGTGACCAGTCTTCAGGTAATGAACCTTTATAAACTTAATTAGGCCAATGTTCAGGTGACCAAAAACTGTCTACTTAAACCTAAAGTCTTTCCTGCTAGGTAGATCCCAGACTGTATGATCCACTAACAAAGGCTTCAGGAATCCAAGGTCAACTCCATGCAATAATGAGGCACAATGAAATTTTAATGGTGAAAAATACTGACAAATGACATTTTCATCATGTTGAGCTAAAATTGTAAAACAATCTTTTCTTTGGAACATTCTAATTTCTAATTGCTGTTCTTATATCATGGAGTCAAAACCACGGTTTATAATCACTGAGTCAAAATTATTTCAGGTAGGCAATTTCATTAAGCGATTTTGAGTATGATGATGCCCTTTTAAAATAAAATTTAAAAATTCAAGGTATACATTAATACATTCATACAAAGTATACATATCAGTATATATTGACTGAAAAAAATATATGAAGCCAGAAAATTAGTATGACTTAATAGTGCTCTTCAAAGAACTTACATTTTATCAATTATGTCAGCTATCTATATTTGAAAACAGTGATGCATATATGTGAGGTATTATTTATTCAGTCTTTAGAGATGTTTAGGTTATTCATTATGCTGAATCATGCTAGAGATTTTGTTAGAACCAAGTAAAGATCTAAATGGCAATACTTGATTCAAATATAGATACATAGATCTTTTGTAGTAACTCCCTGGCTCCCTGACAGTCCTTGGCTCACAGATTAGGAACTATTGAATATTATTAGTTGAAGACTTTCAGGTGAAAACTCCTAGAGTTCAAGAGAGCAGAGCTTCTTGAGACTGTACAGAGGAAAGAAGCTAAATATGCAAACATCCTTTCCAATTTGTGTGCTAGGGAAATGCCATTTTCTGTAAACAGATTTTGTGTTTATTCCAACAATTCATTGCCATTTTAAGTGTTTGTCCTTTTGTGCATGGCCTTATTAATCCAATGGCATTTTTCTCATGGGTTTAATTGCTTTCTAGATCTATTTGTGTCTGTTTCTATGATTTCTGTTACTAATTTGATTTGGTAACATGTTCCAATTTTATGTCCTTTCAAAATGCCCTAATCAGTGGTATTCTTTTCTACCTCACCATCATTAACAAGAATATAGAAGAGTGGCTCAATGATTCCATTTACACAAAGCCATCAGAAAATGCTTGCCCTGAGCTTTGGCCAGGCAGGACCAGGAAGATAGTGATCTTCCTCCATTGCCACCCAGGTAACCCTTATGTTATATTTGATATTATGCCAAATGATTTCTTCTTGAAAGTCTCAAATAACTTGTGATATTAGTAAAAATCAGCTCATGTGGCATGGCCCTGATGGAACAAATAGCTATACAATTTCCAAGAGCCACGACTGGTTTCCAATGGTTGAGGAAACATTTGTGGAAAGATCAAGGCCAGTTTTATGTGTAGTTGATTAGGAGGTCACTTATGTGGGCCGGAAAATGAAACAGAAGATGAAATAGGAGGCCATACATGTAGGTGGAATAATGGAATAGGATGCTCCCCTGTCACTGAAAAAGAATGCCTTCACTTGCTCAGTGATGGTTGAAAGCTCTTTAACAAAAGGCAGGGTCTTTCATTCTGCAATTAGAGAAATTTAAAATGCAAACACACCTAGTAAAAGTAATACTCTGTCTTAAATTTCTACTAAAGTTTTAATAATCTAATAAACATTTATCCTTCAGAAATGGAATATATCTTTAAATACATATGAATTATATCTTTTCTGAAATAATGTAGTGATTGAGAGCAGTTTTCTGATGGGGAGACTACAATAGGTTTTCAAAGGTGAAAGCTAACATCGCATGTGGCAACAGGGTTTGCTAGAGACATCCACAAGTAAACTTTATATCAACATTTTAAAAAATTCACTTAGCAAACATTTTTAAGTACCTATGGTTCAGAAAGCACTTTGAGGATGTGAAGGTGGAAGATGGGGGAGAAGAGGTAAACAAATGGGCTGAACTCAAATGCGTAGAAATTGCAAAGAAGTAGATTTAGTCTTTATATGACAAAAAATTCTAGTCCATATGCTCCTAATAATTAGAACCATCGAAAAATAGAGTAGACTTTCTTAGATCTGTGCCATTGTAAGATATTTGCAAACATACTTGATGAGTCTACCTGATGGGTATGTCATAGGATTTAGAAACAGAAAGGAAGGAAGGAAGGAAGGAAGGAAGGAAGGAAGGAAGGAAGGAAGGAAGGAAGGAAGGAAGGAAGGAAGGAAGGAAGGAAGGAAGGAAGGAAGGAAGGAAGGAAGGAAGGAAGGAAGGAAAGGAGGAAGGGAGGGAGGAAGGAAGGAAAGGAGTATTTCCTATATTCCAGGCACTTTGCTAAGTCAATGAAGTATGCATAAAAATACAATCTCAATCTTATTGGACTTACATTTAATATAGGAACACAACGTATGTATGGGGACAGGGCCAGGGAAGGGTATCTTAGTCTGGGAAGTAATAGGAATATTAAGTAGAGCCACTAAGCACAACTAATTGATATGCCCTTTCCAAAAGCAATGGTAGTTTTGATTTTATAACTGTTTTCAGCTAGAAAATGAGAGTGACAAGGGTGAGTGAAGAGGTTTCAGTCAGTCAACAACCATCTAACTGCCTACTACATTCTAGGTATAGTTTGCCAGAATGGAAGAAAGACAGTGGTGAAGTGACTTGGACAAGTTAGATATGGTAAACTCTCACATATCAGAACAGGAGCAAAAGCTTAGAGATCATCAGATCAATAAACTGAGTCCCAAAGAAATTAATAATTGTGACTAACAGTTACATAGCACCTTAAGGTGTGCAAAGATATGTACATACATATATAATATGATCCCTTCAAAATTCTGTGAGTTAAATACTGTTATTGTCTCCAATTTATAAATAAGGAAACTGAGGCTGAGAGAAATTAAATTAATTTCTTAGGATCACACAGTTTAGTTAATGTCAGAGGCAGGATTCAAATCTAGGTCTCTCCAAGTCCAATACTTTTTCCACTACACCTACAAAAGGATTCTTGTTCAGGTATAGGGCATATTAAATAACCTCCGAGGTGCCTTGCAGCTCTGAGATTCTGTGATTCTGAAATGATGCAATGCCTATCCTCAAGAAACTTAAACGCACTTCACGGGTTTGCCCATGTTTGTCCCTAGAAATTAATGTGGAGTTAAGATAATCTCCAAATAATGTGAATTATGCTGTGATGCTCACCTCTTTTCTGTTTGATTATAAGAAGTAGATTGAGTTCTCCTGTCACATTAGGAACCTGGCCTAGTTCCACATACACAGGTGCTGGAGTGAGATAACATTTATCACAAACAAGATAAGATTCAAAGCACAGTAATGCCCCCAAAATGTAATATCCGTGGAATATAATCCATCATTATGGCAGCACCAGTTCACTGAGCTAATCACAGCTCACAAATGAAGGATTTTAGAATCTGGAAAATATTTTTTTTCTGACTCTGAGATTGGCCTATCAGATGAAGAGAGCTTTTGATAAGACGCATCAGTTGACAGTTTAATTTATAGATCCAGCTAGGTCTATAAAACATCAGACTCTCTTGGCTATATGAAAAATTCAGTCAATGATAAGGATGTTTTGGTTGCTTGCTTCAACTCTTCAATGGATCTGTGATCTCATTGATATGTGCACTCCTTGCCTTGGTGATGATTATGTCCTGCCCATGCCTTCCCACACTGTGCAATCCTTTGTATACCTCCTCCCATAAAACCTACCTAGAGAAAAAATCCAATGTGCTGGAGGACTTCTACGGCTCTTAACATCATGTGTACACCAGTGTGGCACTAGGTCTATCTGTTATTTCTAACTACCTAACAGGATTTCATCCTTTTCCAATTATATGCATCTTAGAAGCTGTCTTTTACATCACTTCTCTCCCAAAAGCCATTACTAACAGAAGGATTTATACTTACATGCATCTTTCTATTGTCTTCTAGGTTGTCCATAATTTTGATTCTTCGAGGATTGTGAAGCTCTGTAGTTCACATCTCTATAGGAAGTGAGGAGAATCCTCATGTTAAAGAGATGGAGTCTTAAAAGTACTCTGTGATTCCCCAAGTGCAGCCTGCACTCATCCTTATATTCAATTCTGAGTCAAGTTCATTGTCCATTTGCAGGACTTGCCAATCTAAGATATATAAGATTGACTAACTCAGTGGATCCAGTTTTCCATACAGCTGAAGCATTCCATAATCCACTACTCAGCCAATTGCTTTTTCTTATTTAGATTGCTAAACCAATCTCCACTGAATAACCATTGGCCCCATTGTGTTGACCCTGTAAGTATTCTGGAGCTTGATATAATCAGCACAATGATATTTAAAGACAGGAGCTTCTGGAGGATCCCATCATATGTAAGGAATCCTTCTTGCATTTGGACTCTTCTCAGGATGATGTCTTCCATGAGGATAAACATTTTTGACTAGGGGGAAGGCAGAGGGGAGAAATTAAAGAAGCATTTCTTTAGCATCTACTATGTGCCAGGAACTATGCTAAGAATTTACAAATATTATTTCATCAGATCCTCATATAAACCCGGGAGGTAGATGCTATTGTTATTCTCATTTGACAGTTGAGGAAACTGAGGCAGTCAGCAGTTAACTGATTTGACCAGGGTTACACAGTTAGTATCTAAAATTGTATTTGAACTCAGTCTTTCTGATTCCAGGCCCAATAATTGGTAGCCACTTAAATGCCCTATTTGATATTGCTAATGAGAGGATTATTAAACAGTTAGTTATCTTTTGGGCTGGATCTAGCAAAGAATCCTGTATAATCAAGACAAGTCCATTGTCTATTAATTAGCAAAAAGAATAAAATCTTACTCAGTAGGGTCTTCTATATCCTCTATATCTCCCAGCTGATTTTACAATTTATAACTATGAAGTTATGGCTTACTATAGAAAATTAGCTGTTAAAGTCTGCCTTGTCCTTTCCCATAGTTTCATCATGGATACCTTTGGTGCCTGTATAGGTCATTCTCAAAAGGATTTTGTAGAAATGAGAAAGCAGACAAATGAATCAGTCATAGGATCACAGATACAGAGTTGAAAAGACCTTTTCTTTTATCTTGTTTCCCCCTGGTTGTCTGAATGAGATTCTAAAGAGGGGTTCTTAATCTAGAGTCCATGAACACATGTATCTGTGTATGTATGCATGTATGTGCATATATATTGTGTACATACACCTATATATGCTTGTGTATATGCATGATACACATACACATTTGTGTTCAATATGGTACATTCACTGACTTAAAAATACATTATCTATCCATGTTGTGTAAACAAAACTGCTTCCCAAAGAGATCACACAAATGGGAGAAGGACCCACCTGTACAAAAATATTTATAGCAGCTCTTTCTGTGGTTGCCAAGAATTGGAAATTGAGGGGATGCCCTCTCAATTGGGGAATGGCTGAACAAGTTGTGGTATATAAATGTAATAGAATATTATAGTGCTATAAGAAATGATGAGTAGACGGACTTCGGAAAAACTTGGAAAGGCATATATGAACTGATGCTGAGTGAAGTGAACAGAACCAGGAGAACATGGCCACATTCTGTGATGACTGACTTAGTCTTATCACTTATCATTTTTTCAGATGAATTATTTCCAAATGGTTTCATTATGTCACTCTGCTCTAGTCTGTGACTAGGCAAGCAAAGCAAGAAAGAATTATTTTGTATATCTAGGATTCACCTAATAGCCAATATAGATCATTTAATCCAAATAATTCTAAGTAATCTGTCTTAATTATCTAGAGAAGGGATTAAAATGGCTCCAGATTCAGTCTGTAATTGAACTCTTTCTTTCCCTTTATCAGTGTAGACAGAGGAATGAATATATCTCAAGTGAATCTACTGATCCATATCCAATCAAAATGAGTTTAAGACAACTTTTTAAAAAATCAGATTGGCAGAGCAGATATTTGTTCCCCTCAAGATCCCCTTCCCTGAATACACTCACTCACTCTCTCTCTCTCTCTCTCTCTCTCTCTCTCTCTCTCTCTCTCTCTCTCTCTCTCTCACACACACACACACACACACACACACACACACACACACACAGACACACACACTGTTGCTGAACTTCTTTTTCCTTTTTTAATTCTTTATTATAATAGATGTCTCTGTGGGAGGGGTGGGGGAAAGAATAGAGGGGAAAATGTAAGAGATATAGAACTTAGATGTCACAATAAAAATGTATTTAAAATACGAGGGATATAAAAATAGTGAAATGAGAGACATAAATAACAAATAGTTAAAAAGTCTCTTTATTTAAGCTTCTCTTTATTTCTTTTTTTTTAAATTTATTTTTGACATGTTTGGTTTTCAGCATTGATTTTCACAGGCATTTGAATTACAAATTTTCTCCCCATTTCCTCCCCCC
>JAQQSZ010016912.1:0-10919 GCA_028646595.1 Phalanger gymnotis
ATGTCATTCTAATATTTCTTCTTGTCTCCAGAAGTCAATGAATTTTGATTGTACTATCTTATTTTTCTGAGGGTCTGAATAAGAATTTCTATTTTCAGTCTTATTTATTCTCTTTTCAATTTTTTCCTCTCAGAGTTCTAATTTCAATTCTGATTTCATTTCATTTTTTATTTCCTATAACCCTTGTGCCTAAGCCATTCATTTCTCTGTGGCTCTGGCCACACTTGTGATAGTTACCCTTTCTTCTGGCATTACTCATTTGGCTTCTCTTAATCCACAGTATTTCTTCATTGTGCCCTCCTGACATTTGACACCAATGTTTTCTGATATTATTCCCACTGAGCAGACTGAAATTTTAAAGAGGGTTTTTATTTTGTTCAATGTTATCATCTGTCTTTTGTTTGTACTTAACTCCGCTTTCAGTACTGTCTGTGCTACACTTCTTGCATCTCTGAGGTCAGAGCTGTCTAGTGGAAGGTCACCTGGATGAGTTTCAGACCTTGCCACAAAGGGGTGGTAGGTGAAAGGAATGGCACTTTCATAGGCTATGCCAGTTTCCCTTTAAGAGACAAGGAAGACATTCTTGGGATTTGATTTGTTCCTGAGACAAAGACTTGAACTATTGTTATGGCTCTGTTGTTGCCTGATGCACAAAAAGCTCAGCCTATGGAGAATTGAGACAGTAGACATTTAATGAAATTTCCAATGTCATGTAGACTATCTGAGCCATGCTGTGGTGAATGAAGAGGTGGAAGGAAGTGTTGTGTTCAGTTGTTTTAATCATGTCTGACTCTTCACGATCCCATTTGGGGTTTTCTTGGAGCAGTTTGCCATTTCCTTCTCCAGCTCATTTGACAGATAAGGAAACTCAGGCAAATAGTGACTTGCCCAGGATCACACAGCTAGTAAGTGACTGAGTCATGATTTGAACTCAGGAAGATGAGTCTTCCTGACTTCAGCTCTAGCACTCTATCCACTGCACCATCTGGCTGCCCCCTGTATGTGCATGCTTATGTACAAATATAGAGATATACAAAACAGATACGAGATAACTTTGGAGGGAAGGAACCAGTACCTTTGGGGAATCAAGAAAGGCAGCATGTAGAAAGTAGAGCCAAAATTGAGCTTTGAAGAAACCTGGGGGATTTTAAGAGTTGAAGGTGAGGAGAGAGTATGCTCCATGCCTGGAGAAGAGCCAATGAAAAGATATAGATACGGGATGTGGAGCGCCATGTATGAGAAACAATATGAAATCCAGTTTGACTGGACCATAGTGGGTGTGAAGGAGAGTAATGTGCAATCGAGCTGGAAAGATTGGTTCTGGCTGGGCTGAAGAGGATTTTAAATGTCAAAAATAGGATTTTATATTGGAATTTGTTGAGTAGGGTAGCCATATGGTCAGATCTATGCTTTAGGAAAAAAAAACACTTTAGCAGCTGTGTGTCAGATGAGACATTACAGTCAGTGCCTGGCATATAGTAGGTGCTATATAAATGCTTATTCCCTTCCTTTTGCTGTGTGAAAGATGGATTTGGAAGAGGAAGACTCACGGCAGGAAGACCAAGTAAGAGGCTATTGCAATATCCTCAGAGAGATATGGCCCATGGTGGTGACCACACATGGAAAAAAAGGACAAATGTAAGAGATGTTAAGGAGGTAGAAATAACAGGATTTCGTAACTGATTTGGTATGTAGGCTAAAGGAGAATGAGTTGAGGATGACACCAAGACTGGAAACCTGACAGCCTTGACAAATTAGAAAATTAAGAAGAAGGGTGATATTGAAGCCACCCTGAATTCATAGTAGAAATCCAACATGGTCATAGTGTTAAATATGTTGTAGCCTCTTTGCTAATCTTTTATTAATTTTTTGCATCAATCCTCATTAGAGATATCAGTCCATAGTTTTATTTTCTGCTTTATCTCTCTCTGATTTAGGAATCAGGATGATATTGGCCTCTGAAGTTTTCTAGGATCCCTTCTTTCCTTCTATTTTTTCCCCAGCAATTTTATAATATTGAAATCCTCTATATGTCTGGATGCTCCTTCTCAGATTGCTTTGCTGAGTCATCATCTGTATACTGTGAGTGTATCCCAAGACTCTCTCTTGGGATTTCTTTTCTTCTTTCTCAATGCTCTTTTTCTTGCTCGGTGATCTCATTAGCCCTTCTAGATTTATTTATCAATCTCATGCAGTTTGCTCCCAGCAGTAGGAGCAATGTCTATCCTCAAGCAGTCTAGGTTTGTTTCACTATAAAAAGAAATCATACTGTCCTTAAGACATGTCCAAGAGACTAAGCCATGAACCACTGATGTACAAGGAGTGTACAAGGATAATAATTTCCTCATTTTAACTTGGTGTGAATCTTTCCATTTCAAGTATTTCTTGTAAATGGCACATTGTTGGGTTCTGCTTTCTTTTTTTTTTCTTTTTTTTTCATTTTTTTTTATTTTTAGATTGCAACATACAGTTCTACATAATTTTGGGTTCCAGATTTTCTTCCCTCCCTCCCCCCCCCTCCCCAAGAAGGCATGGTGTCCCATATAACTTCCAGGTATAATGGGTTCTGCTTTCTAATCCATTTTACCACACTTCTCCCTTTTATGGGTGAGTTAGCACTCGATGGACTGGAATTTAAGAATATTTAGAAGGACCGAACTGTGTCAATTAATGCAACATATTTTTTTTATCCATAGGACAAAGAAATTAGAAATAGCAGGATGAAAATTTTTATTTTGAAGTAATTTAGAATTTTTTTGGATCAACTGATGCACTTGGGCCTTCTAGTGTTCATCCTAGTCACGAATAGCTCATGATTATTAATTATGTGTTTTCCACCATTTATCTTCTTATCCTTTTTTTCCTCTTTACTCTCCCAAGTTTGTAAAGGAAGGTAGAGAAAAGAAGGCATCTGATCAACACTAGTATTTTATAACTAGGGAGACCCTAATCTCTAGATACTATACTATATTCTCTTTTTTTTTTGACTCTCCCTTTTGAACTACCCTTCAAAGATGACATTTATTTTGTTTGTGACTATTCCATCTCTTGATGTGCCCTCCCTCTTTAAATCCACTTCTTCTGTTTCTGTCTTTATAGTGTATTTCTACACCAAACTGTGTGTTTATTCAATCCTCCTTTGTGCAATTCAGTGGCCAAGCCTTATGTATTCCACTTCCACAATATCTCTTCTAGCTTTTCCCTTAACCTTGCTCACATAGCCATTTCCCCAGTTCAGGCCCTCATTACCTCCTGTGAACTATTGCAATGGCCTTCTGATGGTTCTCCCTTCCTCCAGTCTCTCCCCACACTAATCATTTTTCTATTCAACTGTCAAAATCGTTCTTCCAAAAGTGAAACCCAAGTCACTCCACTACTCGGGTAACTGCAGAACTCTCTATGGCAGCCACACCTGGGGAGAAGGGGAGGGTAGAATAAGTTGGGTTGACCTGGATAAGTCTATTGACCTTTACTCTCAAGCTCATCCCTCTCCTTTCCTCCTCTGGAAAAATAGTGTGTTGGTAGGAGACAGAAGAATCCAGGGACATATGAGAGCTAAATAAACATAAGGAGAAGACTGGAGGAGGTGATCAGCAAATAGAGGAGATGTCACACCAATCTGGAGGAGAAACGGAAAGCATTCTCTCTGAGAGAATGTTTGCTGGCTCTCACGATGCCTCGCTGGCTGAACCAGTGAGCTGGGAAGATGACAGTGTATCCCCTTCCCTTTCTGTCTTCTCTGTTCTCATTTCTCTTTGCTAGGGAAAATGGGTCTCTGTGGCACTGGTCAGTTCTTTCCTATGCCACTTCTCTTCCTTAAATGTTGCTATAGTTGCTAATGCTTCTAACCTGAGATATAATCATAGACTATTTATTATTATTTAATAATACTAAATCTAATAAATACAAAGTTTAAACATAGATTATTTAAATGGTTACGGGATGAGGAGAGAGAAGAAATGAGAAAGGTTGGAAAAATTTGGTGCCTTTAAAGTGATTATGTCTTTTATTTTAATAAGTTAATTTATTTACTTTTAGTTTTCAACATTCACTTACATAAGTCTTAAATTTTCTCCCCCTCCCTCCCCTCCTCCTCCCTGAGACAGCATGCTGTCTGATATAGGCTCTACATATGTATTCCTATTAAACATATTTTCACATTAGTCATGTTGTATAGAAGAATTAGATTGAATGGAAATAACCATGAGAAAGAAAACATAAAAGAAAGCAAAATGAAAAAAGAAAATAGTATGCTTCAATCTGCATTCAGACTCCATATTTCTTTCTCTGGATGTGGATGGCATTTTCCATCATGAGTCTTTTGGAGTTGTCTTAGGTCCTTGGATTGCCGCAAAGAGCCATGTCTATCAAAGTCAGTCATTGCACACTAGGGCTGTTACTGTGTACAATGTTCTTCTGGTTCTGCTCACTTCACTCAGTATCAGTTAAATTGTTAGCCGTTATATTTAAGCCGTTCTCATGCTTTTGTCGTTCAGTCCTGTCCGACTCTCTGTGACCCCATTTGGGGTTTTCTTGGCAAAGATCCTGGAATGGTTTGCCATTTCCTTCAAACAGAGGCTAAGAGGTTTGCCCAGGGTCACACACTAGTCTGTGTCTGAATCCAGATTTGAACTCAGGTCTTCCTGACACCAGGCCTGGCACTCTGGCACTAGCTGCCTCTAGCACTTTATTTAGTACTTAATTACACATGGAAAAAAAGAGAGGTGGTGACATTTCCTTTCAAAAGATGAGAGACATCTTGCCTAGCTAAGTCAAGGACGGGGCTTGGAGCAATTAGAGCAAAGTGAGAAACTGTTGAAAAGCACAAGTCTGGAGACAAATCCTGGCTTCAGAGACTCCTAGAAATAAAATCAGGAGCTAGTGAGAACATTAGGCTGTGAAAGAGAAGTGACAACACCATCGTTATAATTTTCATTTTCCACGACCTTTGCTGTGAGCATTTGGGATGCTAAACTTTGAAAACCAAGCCAAGGCCTTGAAGGAGAGTGAGCCGCCAGGGAAGATCTGCTCACGAGAAAGGAGAGGCATCGAGTTGTATGAGCAGGCTCAGGGAGTCTATGGGCTTATGATTGACAGCTTATCCCACCCAGAACCACCTTGGCTTCCCAGGGCAACCTGCTGCCTTTGCTCATAATTCTCTCCTATCTTCAATACAACAACTACGGCACTGCTGAGGGTCACATACCTAGTAAGTGTCTAGTGTCTGAAGCCGCATTTGAACTCAAGTCCTCCCAACCTGAGGGAGGGCTGCATCACCTAGGTGCCCCTGTCTTTGTACCATTGCTTCATCCCTGGGATGCACACCCTCCTTTCCTCTGACCCTTAGAATGCTTCACTGCATTCAACAGTCATCTCTAGTGTTATTTCTTACATGCATCTGCCTTGATCGTCTAACTGCTAATGCCTTTTCTCAACCTTCGATTTTCTTTGTGCATATTTTGTATTTATTTATCTTTGTCTCCTTTGCTAGAATGTAAGTCCTTCATATCAACAGTGCCCAGCACATTTTTGCTGTTCAGTCATTTTCAGTTGTGGCTGACTCTTTGTGACCCCATTTGGGGTTTTCTTGGCAGAGATATACTGGAGTAGTTTGCCATTTCTTTCTCCAGATCATTTGACAAATGAGGAAACTGAGGCAGAGTTAAGTGACTCGCTCAGGGACACAGAGCTAGTAAGTATCTGAATTCATGAATTTGAGTCTTTCTAACTCCAGGCCAGGCACACTGTGCACTATGGCGCCACCTAGCGGCCTGTCTGGCACATGATAATTGTTTAAAAAAGGTTTGTCGATGAATTGACCACTTAATCAAAGAGTAGCAGCATGGGGGTAGTCGATAGAGAGTCAGCTTCGGAGTCAGGATTGATTCAAATCGTGCCCCTAGCTCAGAAATGGCTGCATGATTCTGGGCTAGAAACTTAACCTCTCAGGGCTGCCAGCCACACTCTAAGGTTGTAAGCTGTTCGTATATGCACATATTATCTTCTGCCTCCTCCCTCAGAATGTAATCTCCTTGAGGTCAGGGACTGTCTCAATTTTGCCTTTATATCCCCAGTGCTTAGCAAAGTGCCTGTTACATATTACACACCTAATGTTTTTCCTTTGTTTTGGAAGAGGACCAATGACATCACAGGGTGATGCCTTGACTTGAATTGCATGAATTGGATGTAATTGAGGCAGGGTTACACAAAGTCATCAGCCTCGCTCTCTCTTCCAGAGTCATCAAAGCCTAGTGGCAGGACAAAAGTCAGAATGACTAGCAATGCAATGGCCCGAGATGTAGTGGATGACCTTGGCATCTTCACATCTGACCAAGCTCTAGGCGCTCCACAGCACCTGCCTTCATGGCCACTGGAACAAACTGTTCTCACCCACCTATTCTACCCGAGTGAAGCCTTCACTTGTTTTGGGTAGACACCTCACTAATTCACTTATGGTTTTGTGACCTATAGGTTACCCTCAACCTGGTTTAGCCCATCAGCCTAGACTGGGGTGTGGTTGTTGAGTGTGCTATAGCTTCTTGGAGCTATAGGTGAGAGTTGAGTGCCAGGTGGACACCAAAGGTGGAAAGCAGCCATTAGGCACTTACTAAATATCGTTGAGGATATAGAAGGAAACAAACATAGTAAAATAGTGTTTGATAAACCAGAAAACAGCAACTACTTAGGAAGAAACTCACTATTTGACAAAAACTATTGGGAAATCTGGAGAGATATCAGGCAGAAATTAGGTTTAGTTTAATATCTCATGTCATATACCACAATTAACTCTAATTGGATATAGGACTTAAATATAAAAGGTCATGTTACAAATTGGAACATCATGAAAAGAGATTTCTTTTATAATTATGAAGAAAGAGAAAATTTCTTACCAAAGAAGGAGTAGAGAGGATCACAAGAGATGAAATGGATAATTTTCATGACATAAAATTAAAAAACTTCTGCACAAACAAAATCAATGCAGGTAAAATTAGAAAGACACAGTTTACGAGGGAAAAAAATCTTTGAATCAAGTTTCTCCAACTAAGGTCTGTTATCCAGGATATTTAAATTATCAAATATATAAGAGCAAGAGCCATTCTCTATTACATAAATGGTTAAAATATATGAACAAGGAGTTCTCAAAAGGAGAATTACAAATTATCAACAACCATATTAAACTGATGAACTCTTGAGTGCAGGTTGAAATATATTTTTTCCATTGTATTTTTCTTGCCTTTTATTCAAAATGGCTAATATGCAAATAGGTTTTATATGACATCTCATACATAATGGGTTTCATATTGCTTGCTTTCTCAATTGGTGAAGGAAGGTCTGAGGGGAAGGAAAGAATTTGGAACTGAAAATATTTTTAAAATTTTTTGATTATAAAAAATCTCAAAACCATATGATAAAATGTTCCAAATCACTAATAATAATAATAAAATGCAAATTAAAACATCTCTAAGGTTTCATTTCACATCCACCAAATTAACAAAGATGATGAGACAGGAGAATGACAATTGTTGAAGGGGTTGTGAAAGATTAGCGCACTGCTGATGGAACTTTGAAATGGTCCAGCCATTCTGGAGATCAAGTTATAGTAATATTCAAAAAGTGACTTAAATATGCACCCCCTTGATCCAGGGATACCACAATGCACCATGAGGTTTATATTCCTAAGAGATCAAAGACAAAGGGGCAGGACCAATATATACAAAAATGGCTGTAGCAGCACTTTTTTGTTGTAGCAAATAATTTAATCCCCTCAACTACACATTCCCTTTTCCAAATTACTTTGCAAGTTAACTACTTTAAATTTATTTGTATTTGTTCTCAATTTGCTTGATAAATACTTATTTATATCCTTATCTCCCTCATTAGGATATTAACTCTTTTTGAGAAGGCATTGTTTCATTTGTTGTATCCTATTTGTATGTACCTGGTGTCTAACATGGTGTTGGTCACATGGTTAAGAGCTTAACAAATATTTGTTGTTTGGTTGAAGGTGTCAATCAAATGGAGAATGGCTGGAGAAATTAGGATATAAATGTAATGGAGCATTACTGTGCCATAAGAAATAACAAAAAAGAAGGACGGATTCCCACATCTTAAAGGAAGATTTGCATGAACTGATACAGAGTCAATAAGCAGAACCAGGAGAACAATGTATACAGTCACTACCTCTGTGGCTATATATTGTGAAGAAAAACAACTTTGAAAGATTTAAGAACTCTGATCAATGAAGTGACCAACCACTGTTCCAGGGGAGCAGTGATGAAGCCTATCACCCACCTCCTGATAGAGAGATAATGGACACAAGAAGGAGCATGAAAGAGTTTTCAGATATGGCCAATGTGGGGATCACTTTTGCTTGACTGTGCTTATTTATCACAAGGGAGAATTTTTTTTCCAATGGGGGTCTGTGTGGAGATTTGGGGCAGGGAGGAATGCATTGGGTCACTGGAGCATGTTAAAAAACACAGAAGTGAATAGAAGTAGCTCTGGTGAAAGACACAGACAGCCATAAATGATATTAATTGAATGTATTACATGCTTTAAAAAGGAAGTTGTTTATAGTACATATTTACAATTTCATACATGACCCCCCTTTTTTTTTCTTTTGCCCTTTGCATACAGGAATGTACATGTTAGCTAGTGTTTGTCAAGTACAGTGTGACTCTGTGTGCATGTACACACATATATTTTTTTAAAAATACATATATGTGTTTTCAAATAAAGCAAACAACGCTCAACTGCTTGATCTACATTGGTAGAGAAGTTTCCCCAATGGAAGTTGATTATGCTAGTGAACACACACATCCAGACAATTCTTCCTAACCACCACACAAAACTTTATTAAAAATACTACTTTTACAGGGAGAAGTCTTGGGTTATTTCAGTCAGTAAGTATTTATTAAGTACCTCTCATGGGCCGGGTATTAGGCTAGGTTTGAGGATAAAAATGAAAGAGTTCCTGCCCTCAAGGACCTCACATTCTATCAGAGGAGATCATGTGCACACAGATAAGCATATGCAGAATGCATAAAAAATAAATACACGGACATTTAGTTGGTGGTCAGGAGACAAAAGCATCTAGGAAAGATCTCATATATCAGAGATGGCTCTTGAGCTGAGTTTTAAAAGAAACTAGAGATTTTAAGAGACAGAGGGGAAGAAGTAGTGCATTCCAGATATGCAGAGCAGCCTGAGCAAAGAAAGAGAGAAGGAAAGTAGAATGTTACCTGTGAGAAGGTCAGTTTGGCTGGAACAAAGAGAGTGTGAGGGAGTTATGTGTAATAACCACAACAAGGTAGGCTGGAGTTCATTTCAATGACATGAGGAATATCCTTTGAGATATTTTTAAATCAATTGGCAGTTGAACTTGATGCTATGTGGTAGAAATATCTACTTGTAGTGAGGACCACACCTGAAGTGCTGAAATAGCATTTGGAGCTAGTTTGATTCCCCCTTGATCATCCATAAAGACTGTGAGAGCGTAGGGCACCTTCAGGCAGCCCATGAGCTCGAATGATGTTGGATCCAACTGGGTGCTGTTTTTAGCAGGTTTAAATTTACCCTCTTCTCTGATGAACAGACATCACAACCAGCAGGCAGATGTGCTGTCACAGAAACAGAAATTTGGATGCCGGGTGAGTTAGCTATCTCAATAGTATCTCCTACAAGCCAAAAATTTCCCAACCACTTAGGAGCTACATCCAGTTGACCTGTAACAGACACAGGGGCACCAAGGTGGCACAGTAGACAGAGTGCCAGGCCTGGAGTCAGGAAGACTCCTCTTCATGACTTCCAATTAGGCCTCATATACTTCCTAGCTGTGTGACCCTGGGCAAGTCACTTAACCCTATTTACCTCAGTTTCCACATCTGTAAAATGAGCTGGAGAAGGAAATGGCAAATCACTCCAATATCTTTGCCAAGAAAATCCCAAATGGGTCACTAAGAGTCGGTCACAACTGAAAACAACTGAGCTGAGCAGGCACAGGACGACTGTGCCCAGGTTCAACTGCCTGTGCTTCAAGCTAAAACAACCTCCACAGCCAAAGGAGGATCAGGCTCTGATGGGCAAGCACAGTGGAATAAGAACTGAATTTGGAATTATTGGACCAAGCTTGAAATCCTATCTCTACCACTTATTACATACATATGCAAACTTTGGAAGAAGGGAAGGGAATAAGCATTTATACAACTCTGATCCAGGTACTATGCTAAATGCTTTCACAAGTATTATCTCATTTGATCTCACGACAATCCTTCAGGTAGTGTTGCTATTGTCCTCATTTTAGAGTTGAGGAAACTCAACTTTAATTGAGTTGAGCCAGCAAATTTGGCGCCAAAATAGAATGACAAGAAAAGAAATGTTCACTGCTTTATTGAGAGCAGGGGTAGGCTTTCAAATGATAGATGGCATTCCAACCAATGAACTGTACAGAATGTACCAAGATAAAGGACTCGATAACAGAAGAAATAGGGAAATAAGAACTGCTCCTGCAGACGCTGCAGACACTGAACCTTCATACCCAAGTGAATCACATGTTAGGGAATACTAGGAAACAGGCCGAGCCCCAGCCCAAATTAAGGAAATACACAGGCTGGATTGCAGACCCCACATTAACTTGACCATATATTGGAAAAATGGGTCAAGTATGGTAACTAAGGCATTAATAGACACTGGGGCTGAGGCCACCCTCGTTTATGGAAATCCAGACAAGTTCAGCCATGGAACACCTTTTACCATCACAGGATTAGGAGGGGCTGAAATATCAGCCAGACAAGTTAAATTGATGATGAAAATTGGACAGTTGCCCAAGAAAGAATATATTGTGGTTATTGTGCCTATTCTTGAATACATCATTGGAATAGACATATTGAAGGGTATGACCTTAAATTTATCTGAAGGGA
>JAQQSZ010016913.1:0-10919 GCA_028646595.1 Phalanger gymnotis
TTTTTTTATCTCAGGTTTTATAACTACAGAAAACTCCTGAACTTCTGCAAAGAAACAATAAAGTCATGACAATCACACAGTCCCTAAATTTCCGGAATGGAAAAGTCAACATGGTGCCATGGAAAGACCATTGGCACTACAGGAGAGGGCATAGGTTCAAGTGCCACTTGATGTATGCATTACTTATGTGCCTTTGGACAAGGACATAACATCCCTCAGCCTAGATTTCCTCATTGAAAAATGAAGTCATTGAAATCTATGGATTTTGAAGTCCTTTTGAGCTCTAGAACTATGATTCCCAATTTCCCCAAATCTCTTAAAAATGGGAGCTTTGGAACCATGATTCCCCACTCAACTCCGATCTCATTAAAATGGGAGTTAGGTATTTTTTTTTAATCTTGCCTAATACCAGGCTTATCTCTTCCCCAACCCACCCAGAAAGGGGAGGGAAGTTTCAATGGTTTCCCAGGGAGCTACCATCCTGGCTCACGTTTTCTAGTGTACACGTTTCCAAAAGCAAGCACCATTCTAAAGCCAAATGCCAGCTTACCACCAAATACCAAATCACAGCCTTGCTACATGGGATCTAGTCCCATTTCCATGGAGACTCTAATAGGAACATGGGCAGTGATGCCAAGCTAGCCAGCTGTATGTCTCTTCCCACTTTCCTAAGGCGTTTCAGACCATATGGTGCTTGCCATTCCTATAATAAAAATTCAGACTTCAGATTCAGGAAACCCAAAATTGCCAGTGTCTAGATCCCAGACCCAGAGACCATAGCCATGTTTCCTCAATCTCGCCTTGGCTTGTGCCAACTTCAGAACAAATGATTCTGTACAGCAGTTGGCCTCATGGGTTCTTGGGAGGAAAAGTGCCAGAATCTGGATGGCATTGATCACAAACTCAAAACTTTGCCAATTTCTCAACCCCTCCAAATACCATCAGAGGAAACTGTCATCAAATATAAGTCATTTTCCTAGTAAATAACAGCATGGAACAAATTTGTTACATTCTCGCCTCCTTTGAAAAAGCTAAAAATATCCTCAGAAAGCTGATCTAATTATCCCCACACAATACAGCAACAGGAGACATTAGAATATGGCATCAGCTAATTGAACAGCAAGAACAGCCACAGAATCTCAGACAGAAGAAACCCACAGACAGATCAGCTGATGATGGCCCCACAATGGTGCCCTGAGTATTAGAGCAGAGCTCCAAGTCTGTGAAGAACCATAAAGGGTCCCCAGTGACAGTACTGCATTTTCATATGTAGACAAAAGGCCAAATGGAACAAACCTGTGCCTTCCAGCTTTTCATAATCATATCCTTAGAACTCAAGGGATTTCCTCTGATTTCAATGGCTGACACAGAGCTTTACTCCACTTCTGGACTCTACACCTTTGTTTACCACAATGATCATTCTGCTATGCAACACACTCTGGTGCATCTAATTAGTGGCATTTTCCAAAGTTTTATTAGAGAACCCGTCACTTAGAATTTTGTTTAAGGCAAGATGTTGCTTATTTAGAAGAAGTGAGGGTAGAAAATAAGGCAAATTACATTACAAGGAAGATGATCCCTTCTGGGGTGGAGTGGGGAGGAGAGACAATCCGTTGTGCCAAACTATGGGGGATCTTTGTAAAGCATCTATTAAAATGTAATTTTAAAAAATCAATATTTTAATATGTTAAGGTTGTGTCACTAACTAACATCAGCAAGGAACTTAAAAACTAAAACTGACTTTTTGACTTTAATTCAGACCATTAACATGTCCTTGAATGTCTTGTTTCTAATGGTTTTCTCTTCTCTTTGCAGTTTGAAAAATGTTAAAATATTTTATTTGGTTGAAAGAAATATTTTGTTTATATTTTCTTTCTATTACCAAAAAGAACATTCAGGGGTACATGTGTAATACACCTGTGTTCGGGTGTTAGCCTAGCCTTCTTCCTCAATGATGATGATTGCAGAATCCTTTATTCACTTTCATTTCTAACCCAGTCTATTCACCAACTTCCAAAGTACCAAAAGAAACATAATAAATCCAAACAATAGCCTTTTTATTCTCTCTCTCTGGAAGCTGGGTAAGAATTCAAATTAACCTACCTTATAGTAAGGTATTTTCACACTATTTTAAGAAACTCAGAGACTATACCCTAAAATGTAATCACATGGATTGTCTAGGTCAGTGGTATCAAATTCAAAGAAACATGGAGGCCACTAATGCATACATAAAGATCTCTATGGGCCACATACTGATGTAGTTTTAAAATGTAATATTATCGGTGCTTTACTATATTTTTATTTCGTTGGGGTATAAAAGGTATTCAGGAAGACTAGGGTACCTGGTGTGAGGACTTGCAAAGCCATTTTCAAGGCTGCTCATCCACATCTACTGTCCACCTGATGCACCTAACTCTCACCTGTGGCTCCATGAAACTATAGCATCTACAGGGGGCATATCATAGTAAGCCATCTTGGCAGATGGGCTAAACCAGGTGGAGACTAACAGTCAGGCTTCAAACCAGTTGGTGAATTGCAGAGATACCTATCCCAAGCATGTGAAGACTTTCCTTGGCAGAAGGGATGGATGAGAACAATTTGTTCTGAAAGCCATGAATGAAGCACTTAGACCTTGATCAGACATCAAAGATGCCAAGGTCATCCACTATATTCTGGGCCATCGCTGGTCATACTGACTTTTGTTCTGTCACTTGTCTGCAATGATTCAGGAACAGAGAGTGAGACTGATGACTTTTTTCAACTCTGCTTCACATGGATACAATTCATGTTCAAGTCAATACATCACCAGTGATATCATTGGTCCTTTCTGAAAACAATGTACAAGTAATAGCATTTGTGGTAAATATTTCCCAATTGCATTTTAATCTGGTTCAACTACACTAGTGAATATTGCTCGATGTATATAGCCCATGGTTCACATGTTTGAGCCCCTGTTCTAGGCCATTGCATATAAAAAATATACATATATGTGTGTGTGTGTTTGTCCCTAGGTTATATCTAGTCGAACACATCAATAACAGTATAACATGCTGTGATATATAATAATAGCAAAACATACCAAACAAAGGGCCATCTGGTTTCTGTCCAAAGAACTCAAAGGAAGAGAAAATATTCTATCAAGGCAATCTATTCCACTTTGAAACAGCCCACACTATTACCAATTTTTATTGTTGTTTTGGTCTGTCTGTTTTGTAATTTTTTTGTGATGTCAAATCAAAATGGACATCTTTTAATCTTTGACCCTTTATTTCCATTTCTGTATTCTTGGGCCAAATAGACCAATTCTAATCTTTCTATGACATGACAGCCCTTCAAATATTTGCAGGAAATTTTCTGTTTTCCCAAATCTTCTCCAGGGTAAACAAGCTCATTCCCTTCAACCAATCATCACATTAAATGTATGACCAATGGACTTTATCATCACGATTCTTATTCTGATCAACAATCAATAGCTGACTAATTTTCTTCTTCAAATATGGAGCCCAGAATTGAACACAACGCTCCAGAAGCTGTCCAAGGAGACTAAATCCCGGTAGAATTGTGACCTCTTTATTCCGGAAAACTAAGCTGCTTTTACTTCAGTTAAATTTTCCATTATGTTTTGGGGAGTGTTTTTGGTCACTACATCACATTTTGACTTATATTGGACTTGCCATTCACTGAAAACACCTCATTTTTTCCAAACAGCCAGTCTCTAAGCACTGCTCCCCAATCTTGTGTTCATGAATGTCAATGTTGAAGGGGGCGGGGTGATATTTGAAGAGAATAACAAGATGGAGCAAATCCAAAGATGACTAGAGACCATACAATAGGAGGATCAGTTAAAGAAACTGGGCCTGTAGCCTGAAATAGAAATACCTTGTAACAGTGAAATAATTGGGTCCAAGTATCTGAAGATTTCTCATAGGGAAGAAGAATTGCATTTATTTTTTTGGATACAGAGAATAGAACTGGGTGCAAATAGATGCATTTAGCTTACTTTAAGGAAACACTTCTTTACAAATGGAACTGTCCAAACTTAGAATGGGCTGCCTTGAATGCGAGTGGATTTCCCTTCACTCAATGTCTTCAAGAAGAGATAAAACAAAAATTTATTGGAGTTATTATAGAAAGGATGCTGGTCTGGATTGGACTAAAACCCTAGATGGCACCTGGCATCCCTTCCAACTTTAAAGTGCCATGACTTTGTGTCCCTTCTACCCTCAAACAGAATCTCATCTCACTACACCAGGAGGCTAGCCCTAAAAATCTCTCTTGATTAAAGGTAGCCCTAGCATTTCTCTCAACAATAGGCTAACACATCTCACAGGGCCCACTGACAAGAGACTTTTGCTTTTCTATTCACTTAAAGTATAAATGAAAAATCACCCCAAAGACAGTCTGGCCTTATTTCCTTTATGCAGACCAACAGGACAAAGACAGAAAATCTTTCCTGCCAAGATGTTGATAAAAATGACTGATAGACACACCTAGATTGGAGAAGGGTATCCTGTGCTTATAATAAACCCTCATTGAGAGAAATACCAACTAGTAAAAGTGGATCTCTGCTCATATTCCTTCCTTTAATTTTAGAAATTTCATCAGTGAGCTATCGTGCACCTACTGTGAGCCTGTCAGGAATATAAACCAAATCACAGCTCCCATTTGTTCACAACACAGAGACAATATGTGTTGGTAACTCTGAACATGTGCTCTGAGAGTCAAGGATCAAAGGCACACCTTTTAAAATGAGCTGGAGGCCCATTTCAGTCTGCCATCCGACAAGGCTTTTGGAACATAAACTGCGAATACATGGTTCTCCTGGAGACATCACCTGCCATGCACAGAAAAGACTCCAGAGCTCTGAAAATTCTTTTGGCTCTATGAGATCATTTGCGAGCAGACTGCTCGGAGCTTTTATTATAGCTAGAGAGGACAGACATAATCAAATTGGGCCAATTAGAGACAGGACTTCCCCCCACAAGTCACATTTCTTCGGTTATCTCTCTTTGGTGGATGCCAAGGCTTCAAGATGGACATGAGACCTTTGGGAGAGGAGCTTCAGGATTCTTTTGTTCTAGGCCAGCTGGGGCCTCAGTAGCCTGTACATCTTCAGCAGGTCTTTTCCTGGTCTTCCAGTAGACCAGTATTCAAGCTTTCCCATGCCTGCCTGAAATAGGTTCTTGGAAGACAGTAAAAAGATCAAATCAATCAAATCAAGGTGCTTTTCAACATAGGGAGAGGGTTTTATAGAATGGAACTGTAACAACTAGTACAAAGAACTGGAGGACTATATCCCATCCTCTGATTGAGTTTGGCTGTGTCCTTCCAGATAATTTCACAGCTGTAAATGTTCTTCCCATTTGCTTCAATTCATTAAGAATACATTTGTGTGGAGGAGAGGAGGTGGGCTTCACACTGAACCAACTCCTTGTGACTTTCAGTCAATTAACTACACAGCCACAATCAAAATGTAACTTTGAATGATGGGGTTGCCCAATTTACAGAGAAATGACTTGATTGGTCTTCTCATACTCAAGGATCTTCTTTAAGGCATCCAATTCATCAAGCATTTACCAGGCACCATATATAGGTTGCAAAGACAACAAAAAAAACCAACCCTGCCCTTAAGATCTTCCTTTCTAATCTGAGAAAATAGTGTAGGATCCTAGAAATGGAGATGTTTCACTGGGAGTACTCTCAGAAGCCATCTTATACCATCTGAGAACATTGACATCCAGGATGGTTTAAGAGACCTCTCGAAGCTAACCAGGTAGCCAATATCAGGAGAGACAACTGAATCCAAATTCTCTGTTCCAGAGACAGGGCTGTGGCATTTTACTAGAATGTACACAGATGAGCAAATATAAAATGTGAGCAGATGAAGTTGACTCAGTGGAGTTACACAACATATCTGCAGGATTTCCCAGGGATTCATATGGTGCTAGGTGCTGGTGATATAGCAGCAAATTATCCCTGCCTATTAGGAACATTATACTCAGGGAGAAACTATAGGTATAATGAAAAAGAAACTACACACAGAAACAATTCTGCCGATCCACTTTATGTCAACAAATATCTATTAAACACCTGCTATCTTCAAAATGGTAGAGGTACAAAAACAAAAAAAAAATGATGACAGTCTTGGCCATCGAGGATTCTCTATTTTACTGGAGGGGGAAGATATATGCACAGATAATTAAATGGAAAGTACCTTTAAAGTGTATATTGGGAATGGAGAGAACATTAAACAATTGAGGAGATGAGGAAGAACTTTGACTAGAAGTAGCAACAAAATTGCACTTAGAAGGAAAGCAAAGATTTTTCTAGGAGGTGGTGAGTTGGTCCCAAGTATCTACTAAGCACCAATGAGATGTCAGGCACTGTACCAAACACTGTTAAGGCAAAAAAGGGGGCAAAAAGAAGTGGGCCCAATTAGCCCACAAATGGGGCAGGGGTAACAATATTCAAAGACCTATGTGCAAATAGGATGCATACAGGAAAATTGGAGGCCACAGTCAAATTAAAATGAAGGCAAGAGCAGGAGGAGGTGAAAGAGGAGGACAGGGGGATGGAGGGAGGAGGACTGGGAAAGGCCCATTGTAGAAAGAGCAATTTGAACTGAATCTTGAAGGAAACCAGGGAAGTCCAGATGAAGGCAAAACTGGAAAGAATTTCAGGTCTAAGGGAGATAGGAAACACAGCCTCATGTGATCAGAATAATGAGCATATGAGTATCACTGCATTGTGGAATAAGTATGTTAATGACCTGAAAGGATAACTAGCTGGGAAGAGTTTGAAGGGGCTGAACGTAAAGGGCTTTAAAGGCCAGGAAGAAGACTGTATGTTTGATCTTAGAGGTAACGAGGCCACTAGAATTTCCTGAAAGAGGGAGAGGAGAGATCCGGTCATATGTGCATTGCAATAAGATCAATCTGACAGGTGAGTGGGGGTTGGACTGAAGTGGAGAGAGGCATGAGGCAGAGCGACCAGGCAGAGAGCTATTGCAATAGTCTTTACATGAGATGATACAAGCCTGCACCAAGCCGGCTGCTGTACAAGCAGAGATAAGGAGCCATATACAAAAAATGTTCCAAAGGTAGAAATGACAGAACTTGGCAACAGATGGGATTTTGGGGGGGGATGTCAGTGAAGAGTTGAGGATGATACCTCAGTTGCAAGTCTGAGTGATTGGAAGAATGGTGGCATCCTCAGCAGAAATAAATAAGTGAAGAAAAAAGGGTTTCCATTGTAAGATCATGTGTTCTGTTGCAGGCATGTTGAATCTACATAACATTCCATGGAAGATCCAATAGGCACTTGATAATGTGAGAGCTCAGGAGAGAGATTAGGACTAAATAAATAGATGTGAGAGTCATCTGCATAGAAATATTCCCCGATCTTGGGAGATCTCAATGGGAGAAGATGAGATCACCAAATAAGAGAGTACACGTGAAGAAGAATGTAAAAGGAATGCAGAATGATGAGAACATCAAGGAAAGCCATCTGAGGGACACTCAGGGTTACCGAGTGTGACCTAGATGGAATGTAATCAGGATCCAGACTGAAGAAGATGTTAAATGCCAGATCCTTCTGAGTGATCTGGGTTCACTGTCTTTTCATCACTCTTGCATTTTGGTCAGACTTAGGGAGATGTGAAATATAACACTTCCATATAGTTAATGCTTCTGAAATTTGGGAAGACCACTTCATTTTTAGCAATAGGGTGCCATTTCCTTAATGCCATATAGACTTTGCCACAGGCAGATTTTTTTCCCCCCCAAAGGTATCATCATCCGTTTGAAACATGCTTGTGGAAATTAATTCTGACAGTTTGCATGACAAGAGTTATTTGAATTAGGGAAGCATTCATGGGTGGAATGTTTTTGTTTTTGAGAGGGCCTTCATGAGCAATTATTAGCAGAAGCCTTGGGAAAAGATCTCCAAGAGGTTTGACTGACACCTGTTTTGATACAATGCTTCCGTGTTGTGAGTGTGTGAAGTTTTTTTTTTTTCTTTCCCTCACCTCCTTATTGTCTTAGGGGAGAAATGTGTTCATAGAATGACTTGAACAGTGCTCAGGGAGAAAAACAGATGCCTGGAATTTTTAATCAAAATGGAGCCCCAGCAGAATTTGAATACGCAAACCTACTAAAGAGAAACAATTTATCCACCACAATACACAGTCATTGGGTAAAAACTAAAGATGTTTATTTAATTAGCCATCGGAGGAATTCCATATTGTTTTATGACTGCAATAGAAACATATTGAAAAAGTCAAAGGAGAATTAATAAGCTGTCTCATGTAAAAGTTGGTTTATTAATTTTAAAATGGCTTGAGAAAATTCTACAGAGCTCTTTTTGTAAGTGCAGTGTTTGGAGAGAAAGATTTACATGATGGAGAAAAGAATCATGTAAATTATGGGCTTAAACCAGATTTTTCCTTTTCATAAACTCAAAACATGAAGGAGAAAATTTGATCTTACTTTGATTCTAGATAATAATAGTAATAAGAACTGACATTTGTATAACACTTTATTTGTATTATCTCATTAAATCTCCACAAAAATCCTATTGGAGTAGGCACCACAGGTAACATTATTCCCATTTTATAAATGAGGAAACTGAACCTCAGAGAGCTTATGTGACTTTCCCATAGTCACAGACATAGAAAATCTTAGAGGTGGAACTTGAACCTAAGTCCTAAATTAAATAAATTCCCTAATGAAGACTGAATATTTCAGCATGACTCTAGACAATGCCACACATTACAAAAAGTCAAGAAATCTACTTAAGAAATGAAAATAATTATATTACAGTGTGCTAAGAACTTACCTGATTTAAATCTCATGGAAAACTTATGACTAGCTTTGGAAAAAATGGATTAAACTATTATGTAGTTGTTTACTCAGGTTTGCCCCTTATGACCCCATGGACCATAGCCTGCCTAGCCTTTCTATTCTTCACTATCTACTGACATCTGTCCAAACTCGTGTTTTTGCTTCTATAACACTATCCACCTCATACTCTTCCATTCCTTTTTTTTTCTTCTTGCCTTCAATATTTTCCCCCCCAACATCAGTAATTTCTAATCAGCACTGTCTTTTTATTATGTGGCCAAAGCATACAAGCTTCAACTTCTATGTTTCGCCTTCCAGTGAATAGTCTGAATCAATTTCTTTAAGAATTGAATGACTTGATGTCACCACTGTCCAAGAGTCCTCTGAAAAGTCTTCTCTAGCACCACAATTTGGAGACATTAATTCCGTGGCACTCAGTTTTCCTTATAGTCTAGCTCCCCCAACCATATATTGCTACAAAAAAACCCATAGCTTTGACTATATGGACCTTTGCTGGCAAGGTGATTATCTCTGCTGTCCAGATTTGCCATGGCTGTGCTGCCAAGGAGTAGGCATCTTTTAATTTAATGGCTATAGTCACCATCTGCAGTGATCTTTGAGCACAAGAATATCTTTCCATTGCTTCTCCCTCTATATGCCCAGAAATGATGGGACCAGTTGCCAAGATCTTAGGTTTCTTTGTTTGTTTTTGATGTTAAGCTTCAAGCCTGCTTTTACTATCATAGGCATGCTTAAGATTTTAATATCTAGTGTAACAAAGTTTTATTTGATGAAAATTTTAAAATATTGATCAAAATTCTGATATTTCAAAACTAACCATGTAAAACAACTGAATACCACAAAGGAAGATAGACTGTGTATGTCTGAAAAGTGAAAAAGTTGTAAGATTCATGTGATAAACAATTATATGTACATGCGTATGCGTGCATGTGTGTGTGTGTGTATGTGTGTGTTTCAAAAATCACAGTTAATTTTGCTCAGGAATGCAATTTCTTTTGGCAGCCTCATCACATTGTTAGTTGAAACTGACTTTTAGTCCATTAAGGCCCCCAGATCCTTTTCAAATGAATTTCTATATCGCCAATAGAATATTTCTATTCTATACTTTCAGGGTTGTTGTTGTTATTTTAACAAAGCATGTAACTTTATATTTATCTCTAGAAAATTTTATTATTATGTGTGGCTTCCTTCCAGCCTCTTGAGAACTTTGTGAATTCCCATTAGGTGGTGCGTGTTAGTTAACTCTCCCTACTTTTTTGTCATCCACAAACTTAAGAAGCATGAAACTGATGACCCTATCTGAGTCATTTTTTAAAAAAATGTTGAAGACAATAGTGCCAAGGACAGATCTCTGGGATACTGCATTAGAAACTCTTCCATTACTGTGATCTCTCAATTAGGAAGAACTCTCATCTTAGTTTTCCAGTTCCTCCAAATCTACCCAATTGTACTTTCATCCAACTCGTATCTTTCTCCTTTTAGCACACAGTTATTATGAAAGAAATTTGTCAAATGGTCCCATTGCCATGTAGATCTACAATGTCTTTCTTTTTTTAATTTTTTTTTATTATTTAATATATTTGGTTTTCAGCATTGATTTTCACAGGAGTGTGAATTACAAATTTTCTCCCCATTTTTACCCTCCCCCCCCACTACAAGATGGCATATATTCTAGTTGTCCTGTTCCACAGTCAGCCCTTCCTTCTGTCACCCCACTCCCCTCCCATCCTCTTTTCCATTTCTTTCTTGTAAGGCAAGATAAATTTCTATGCCCCATTGCTGTGTATCTTATTTTCTAGTTGCATGCAAAAAACTTTATTGTTTTTGTTTTTGAACATCTTTTTTTTTAAAACTTTGAGTTCCAAATTCTCTCCCCTCTTCCCTTCCCACCCACCCTCCCTAAGAAGTCAAGCAATTCAACATGGGCCACATGTGTATCATTATGTATAACCCTTCCACAACACTCATGTTGTGAAAGACTAACTATATTTTGCTTCTTCCTAACCTATCCCCCTTTATCAAATTTTCTCCCTTGACCCTGTCCCTTTTCGAAACTGT
>JAQQSZ010016914.1:0-10919 GCA_028646595.1 Phalanger gymnotis
TATGAATGACAGCAAGTAATATTCACAGTCAATCTTCATATTTTTCTCATCTTCAGTTCTTTATGTACTTTTTTCTGGGCTCTGATACCAAATTTCCCCCCAGTTGTAAGTAGTTTTATGCTCCCTTTTCCAGAAATGTTCCCTTTAGAGTCTTTCCCACTATATCATCACCATGTTACTATATAAAGATCACTGACAGGCTTTTGTTATGTTCCTTGAATTCTGCTGACTCTATCCCTGTTCTGGGGAGTTTGGTTTGTATTGTGTAAAAATAAGAAACAGGTTTCTTTTTTAAAAAATTTAAATACAAAGTATTTCTTATATATATATAGTAACCCACTATATATAAATCCTCCTGTCAAAAGAAAGTTGTATTTTTAAAATATATTCATGCCATACTTTCTCTAAATTTCCTCACAACTATGTAACTTTCTGAATAGTGGTAAATGTTAGTTCTTACTGTGCATTGTGGTATGCACCATGGAGAGCTGACTGATGATGTGTGTATTTGTTGACATATATATGTCTTGCGTGCATATATGGAGCTATATGTTCTATATGTGTGTGCATATAGTTCAGGAATTTCTGCATTCAAGCTCTGCCTTTGACACATAGAGGCTTTGGGATCCTCGGCAAATGACTTAACCTCCTTGCCGTAGCAAGTCTCTGACCACAGATGACAGAGAAGCTGGTTATCGATATTGGTAAAGGGAATTCCCTCATCTGAGAATTCCCTATACTAATGAAATCATAAATCAATATATACTGTCTATAATAATGATAACTAGCATTTATATAGGGATTTAAGACTTGCAAGGTGACTTACAAATATTATCTCATTTGATCTTCACAACAACTCTAGTTATTAGGTACCATTATTATCCTCATTTTAGAGATGAAAAAACTCAGCTATAAGAGACAGACAGATAGGCACACACATAAATATATGTGCATGCATATATATATATATATATGTGTGTGTGTGTATATACATATATACACATACATATGTGTGTATGTATACACACATGCATTTTTTGTTGTTCAGTTGTGTCTGATTCTTCATGACCCCATTTTGGGTTTTTTCTTGGCAAAGATACTGGAGTGGCTTGCTACTTCCTTCTCTCGTTTTACAGATGAGAAATTGAGGCAGAGTTAAGTGACTTTCCCAGGGTCATACAGCTAGTAAGTTAGGTTTGGGGCTAGATTTGAACTCAGAAAGATGAATTTTCCTGATTCCAAGCCCAGTGCTCAATTGACTATGCTGCCTAGCTGTATTTTTGCAGTTTATATGTGTGTTTGTATGTACATACATATACGTATTATATTATGAGGACAAATTTCGCTAATTGTATATCATATATACATATATATCATAATATTAAGTACACATATATCATAATATTAAGTAGGAGAAAGTCCTTCACCTGATTTTTTTCTGTAGATTTTTTCAGGTTTTTTAAGGGTATTTGAGAGACAGGAATTGAAAAAAAAAACAAGATGGTAGAAAAGAAAACTGATCCCTTTTACTATATCTATCTCTCATACAACTAAACACATTTTTCCTCTCTCACTTCACAATGGACTCTTACCCCATATCTTAGAATTATAGAAATATTTGAAACATAGACTGCTTTAGTTGGGAGGGATCACAGAGAACATCACTTTTACAAAGAGGGATGCTGAAAGTCAGGGAAGTGAGGAGATGTGTTTAATCTAGCAAAGCTAGCAAGTTACAGAAACAGGAAAACTATCTAGGCCTCTGGTCTCCAAGTCCAGAATGAGTTTCACTATTCCATGTGGCAAGACAGTATATGAACTGAAACATATACCTGCAATCTTTTGCAGAGATTACAAAAATAGACAATTTTATCTGCTCATTAAATAACTATATTCCCTGTATAGTAAACTTATATAAATTCCTATAGATTGTTCTTTAAATTCAATTGTCATGGATAGTTTCCACAACTCAGTATCCATGATTAGACACTCAGATTTGTTTTGTTTTTCTCTCTGTGCTATTAGAGAAAGACTATGTAGTAGATTACCTGCCTCACTCTCACTCCTACAGGCAGAAACCAAAAGTTAAATATAATTTTTGTTTGTTTTGCATGTTTTCTTTTAAATTTATCTGACTAAGTAGAGTAAGGGAAAGTAATACACTATTCGAGGGGTTTCATTTTTATTACTCAGATGCCCAAGTGGAGCTGTATCCTCTTTGATGTGCAAAGTCCCCTATAATAATGCACATGGTTGGCTTGACCATCCTATGCAACCTTTGACAATATCTTCCCAAGATTTTGCCACAAGGTATCCACCCAGCGTGTTGGAGCCTTTCTTTGCTTTTTCACATGAAGAGGGTATGTGTGGAGCACTCTTGATTTTTTCCTTTATTCCCACCAACCAGGTTCTCTTACTATACTTAAGCTATCAATATCAATACAAGACTCACATTTATGCATCACTATATTAAAAATCAAAATAGATATCTTTCGTGGGCTCTCTAGAGGAACTGTGTATACCAATAGTCATCTCTAGACTGGGAAAACACACAATATATTAAATCATTTTATTAAAAAGTGCACAAAGTTCATGGAAATTGGATTTTGATACTGTGTAAAAGAAAAAAAAGTTAGTTTTTAAAAAAATTTCTAGTCTGTAGGAACAATTGGAATATTCCACAAAATAGGATGCCAAGGGAAATTTTGAGGTATATAAGAAAATAGAATAGTCATAAGTTGAATAGTATGGCTGTAGTACTTTGGAATTAACCTGAGTAACAAATGGGATAGGAAATGGTCTTTTAATGAAAAAAAAATAGAAAAAAAATGAAAACTTTTAGCCTTTTTCCTTTTCTTCTATCATGCCCTTTGGTGATGAATATGATAGGTCCCAGACACTGTTAAACAAATCAAACTAATTCTTTTTTCTGCTTTTTATTCTTGAAAAGGTACTGTTGCATCTTCTCTTTATATATTTAATTCTTCTTTGGACTTTTCCCCAAATAGGAGGAAATTGTCTTTTTTCCTCTTCTATGGATTAGGTCATTGAAATACTTTCCTGAGGCATCTCATTTCTAAGGATATTAGCTTATTTTCATTCTTTTCTAGTATCGTCTCATTTTGATTTCATAAAGAGGATTCACGTTGTGAGTTGTTTATGTTTTGTTTTTGGAATTATTTCCTTATTTAGAAATGAAAAATAAATACCCAGGGGCTGGTAACCAGGAAAACTGATCTTCCTGAGTTCAAATCAGGCCTTAGACATTTATTAGCCAGATGATTCTGGCCAAATCACTTTACCCAGCTTGCCTCAGCGCCTCTTCTGTGAAACGAGCCGGAGAAGGAAAAGGACAATAACTGCATTGGCTTTGCCAAGAAAACCCCAAATAGGGTCACAGAGAATTGGATTTGACTGAAACAACTGAACAACAACAACTATGTGGCAGATACTATGCCAAGTGCTTCACAAAAATTTTCTCATTTGATCTTATAACATCCACGGGAAGTGAATACTATATTATTATCTCTATTTTTATGGTTGAGGAAATTGAAGCAGACGAGAGAAAAAGTTAATATTTTTTGTCCAAAAGGAAGTAAAAAAAATTTTGGCATGTGTGTGTCGGGGGTGAGGGGCAAATACCTGAGTATAAAAAGGAGACATAATTTGAATTTTTAACAATTTTTCTGTTGTTAATCATTAAGGAAACATCTACCTTTAGGAAAATGCATAATTGATATTAACCCTAGTGGGAGTTTTTAAATGCTTTTGTCCTAGAGTTCATTAATGATGATCTCTTACCTGCTAAACTTAAGGTCCCTTCAGACACTCAGGCCAAATGCCCCTCCTGCCTCTGCTCTCTAATTGGTCCCTGTGGTGGCAAGCAGGGCGGGACGTTTTGCTCTTCTTTTCTTTTGGAATGCTTCTCAGCATTCAAGCAATCAAGTGCCTTTGATTGAGTCTTGCCTTTGTTTCAATCAAGAGTTTTTGATTGAATCAAGGGTCTTTGATGACCCACTTAAGTCACAAGAAAGCCCAACTCATATGAATTTGACTCACATGGTTGTGACACCCTCTGACCCTGAAGAACTGTATATATACTCTGAGGTTAGCATTTTGCTGTGGGTGCTCACTTGTTGGAACAGATGTTCCTGTGATTTCACCAGACAAGAATCTGGGTAGCCGTCAAGTACCCCATGCCCCAGTTTTGAAAAACCAGATGTTGGTGCTTCTCTCTCTGGTAACTATGTATGTATTGCTATGGATAGACAGAAGCCCTATCTGCTGATTTGTGTTATTTGTTCTGTTTATATAATTTCTGCTTGTAATTGTAATTTCTGTTTGTGTTTTCTCTGAAGTTCAGGGTGCTGACTTTTTCCCCTGAACTAAGTGAAAATATATATATATGTATGTATGTATGTATGTATGTATGTATGTGTGTGTGTGTGTGTGTTTGATTAAAGTGAGATTTTCAACTCCTTAAAGTTGTTTTCCTTGAAAAAGCAGATCAAAGAACTTGTGCTGGCAGCCTTCCTGTCTGCTGGTGTTATTGGTCTTATACCTCCACAGCAGCTGCAAACAGCATTGTTGTTACAGTCCCATCTACAGTCCTCTCAATCTTAATAAGGATACCCAATAAGTATAAATATGTGCCTTGTCCTTCAGGAAATGACAACCAGTGTGACAACTGTGGCATCAAGTTTTGAACAAAACTATGGCATGTGGAACAAAAGCTATGTCTACCCTCCTTTTTGGACAGTTTGCTAAACTTGGCCCATGAAGATACCTATACGAAGAGGCAATGATCCTCATCCAGATGATTTTTGTTGTTGTTGTTCATTGATTTTTTGGTCATGTCTGACTCTTTGTGATCCTATTTGGAGCTCTCTTGGCAGAGATATTGGAGTGGTTTGCTATTTGCTTCTCCAGTTTATCTTACAGATTAGGGAACTGAGGTAAACAGGGCTAAGTGGCTTACCCAGGGTCACACAGTTAATAGCTGTCTGAGGCTAGATTTGAACTCAGGAAGATAAATCTTCCTGACTCCAAGCCCTGTGCTCTATCTACTGCAATACCTAGCTGCCCATCCAGATACTTCTAAATATAAAGGGTATATCTGTGTTATTTGAACATAACTGAAGGCCAATATCCAGTTTAGATGCACAGTGGCACATATTTCTGCGCTTTAGCACCATGTTCCTACGGTAAAGGGTAAAATTTAATGTGCTGTCAGAAGTGGAATTAATCTGTAGGATGTGAAAAATCATGGAGTTTGCCCCTCTGTTACTTATCTCAGTAGTGACACTTCTGAAAGCGGAGGTGCAAAAAAAGAAAGACATGTTTTAGTAAGTGTTCACTAGAGACTTGAGACTTATTTGCAGGTATATACACAGATATATACATATACAATAAATGCTTGTTGAATGAATACATACAGTCAGACCATAAATTCTGCCCACCATCTATAGAGCAAAGAAATAAGATGGTCCTAGAATCAAGAGTCTTGGCCTTACCCTTATTGTAGTCTAAAACTCACCTGTACGAGATTTCTCCTCTACAACATCCAACCTATCCTTTTTCTAGAAAATAATCTTCTCTCAATCCCCAATATTATCCTTTTGTGTCAAGCTGTTCAGGCTGCCTTTTATGTTTACTTTAAATTAATTCTGCCCATATAAAGACGTGTTCTGTGGGCTCAGTGTGATGTGAACTGGACCCATGAACCCAAAGTAACTCTTCTGATCACTAGATAAACTTCCAGCATTAGGATAATATGCATTATGTAAGGAAAGTGCTTTTCAAATTTAGAATGCCCTTATTATTCCTGTTTGGGGCATAGAGGACCGAACTTGGGATTTCATTGGTCTAGAGTACTGTCAGAGAGGAAAGTACCTCTGCCAATGCCAGTTCACCTCTACTCTGCAATTTAGAGAATTTGCTTGAGGCACTGTGCGACTCAATGACTTTCCTTGGGTCACATAGCTAGCATATGTCAGAAGCAGGAATTGAACCCAGTTCTTCGTAGCATTGAGGCCCATTTTCTGTCCATTATGCCAACATTTCAATGGATTTAAGTGATGATACCCTATAATACTCTGCTAGGTACTCTTGGGGTTACAAATAAGATAAAAGTTACTTTCCTAGAGAATCTTCCAGTATAGGTGGGGAAACAATACATAAGCCCATAAATCATTGAAATAATCATAATGGTAGACAATACAAGGCAATAAATATTATAAAATACCAAAAATACTGTTCGGATAATAAATGCTATAGCAGTTCAAAAGCAGGGTAGTTACTTTGACCTGAAATAGTCTTAAAAGACTTCATGGGGAACATGGACCTTAAAATATGTTTGATCATTATTTAGAAGTTATTTTTAGAGAAAGGTAAAGGAGTCTGAATGGTAATGCCTTTGGTTGAAGAGTTTCCAGGTATGTTTATCCAAGATGGTCAAAGGTCTTAGGTTCATACCATATAACAATTTATTAAAAGGACTCTAGCTTAAAGAGGACAAACATTAGCCAGAGGCATTATATCTGTCTTCGAATGTTAGAAGGATAATAATGAAACAGGAGAATTAGATTTGTTTGGTCCCAGACAACAGAGCTAGGAGCAACTGGTAAGAGTTACAAAGGAGCAAATTTAGGTTTGAGGTCAGGAATAGCTTATTAATGGGAACTGTCCAAAAGTAGAAAGTGCTATCATAAGGTAGTGGATTGGCACCCCTTCACCAGTGGTCTTCAAATAAAGCTTGAGTCATGACTTGTTAAGAATGTGTGGAGGGGATTCAGGTATGAGTTGGACCAAATGGCCTCTGAGGTCCCTTCCAACTTCCAGATTTTGTGATTCTAAAAGGTCAGAGTTGTTACTCCCTCTTACTTCCTCTTCTACCTATTCATTGCTGAGTGATCTTGCACATATAAGACTACTCCAGTGAGCAGTGGTTTCCCCATTAGAATGATACCCCTAGAATTATCCTCTCCTACCCCTTGAACCATTGTGGGATAAAATAAAATGTTAGATGGTAAAAACTCTAAATATTAAAAAGTTTATTAGATATGAAAGTATGTTTTACATCAGGGCTGTCCAGTCTTAAGTTTTTATTGAAACAATAGACAATATATTTTGATTTACCATTTTGGTGAGACCTCTGCAGTAGCTCAGCTTCATTTACTAATGCATTTATGTAAATTTCTATGCTTGTAGGTGGGCCACATAAATTGCGCTGTAGGGGCTGCAGGCCGGGCCGCGTTTTGGACAGCCCTGTTTTACATGATTGCACATGTATAATCTATAGTTAATTGCTTAACCTGGGGGGAGGGTGTATGGGGCTGGAGATAGGTTTGGACTCAAAAATTTTTAAATCAATATTAAAAATTTTTTTACATGTCATTGAGAAAAAGTAATTTGAAATATTAACAAAATGAACATACAATGCAATAATTATTAGATGTGAAAATATATGGCAGATATGTATTATGCTAGGAAATTGTAATATTAATTAATTTGGGAATTTTTTACTGTTTTAGAGTACTAAATTAAGTATCTTTGATTGAGCCTTACTAGGTGCAAAGCCCTAGGCCCAAACCCCTAATTACTAGGTGCTGAACCTATGTGGGTGTGAAGCCCTCAGGGTCCTAAGAGAAGTTGCTAAAACCAGAGCCAATAGTAGGTGCCTAAGTTCTAGTCACTCAGGTGATGTTTGATGACATCTAAAGACTGTATAAAAAGAGAGAACAGAGTTGTCTGCTTGAGAGTCTCACTCCTGGAGGAGTGTTGGCATGGGATTCTGAGCAGCCACTTTAAGAACCTTCCGGCTTGTCAACCCACATATTGATGGTTTCTTGTAAGGCAGATCAAAAGAACCTGTGCTGGAAGCATTCTTGTTATTGGGCTTGTGTTGGTGTTTCGTGCCCACCATCAGCTGCTAGCCAAATTGTTGCAACAGAAATGCAGCAAATTATTTTTAAAGTAACTTTCTTTCCATAGAACAAAAGTGTATGAGAGAGAATCTTAATCAATGAATAGTATATGCAACAATGCTTAGTGACATTCCTGTTTTTCTTATACATTAGTCAGTCATGTGGAAAGGAATCACTCTTGTTCATCAAGAAATATATAATGCTCATCCTGTATTAACATCGCTTTTGCCCGTCTAGCCATCTCTGCATGCTTTCCTTGTACTGAAGGTGACGATAAATCCTTAATGAAATACCTATGTACCCTAACAATCTAGCACCTATCCCTAGCTTCTCCCAAATCTATTTCCATTGAAAAGTAGGCTGAACCAACAATTGTGCTTAATTTGAAAATATCTTGAAACAGGACAGTAAGTGGCCTAAGTATTAAAACTCTCTCAAAATAAATGTCTACTTGTGTGTCCACATTTGTTCTTTTTTATCATTTGTTGTTGTTTTTATTTTATTTTTGTTGTTATTGTTGCAACACCTTCCAGTTTTCATTATCCCCAGCTCTCTCTCTCTCTTTTTAATTCATCTTTTAAACCCAGGGCATGGCTATTTCCTTGGATGTATCCACTAAGCCTTTTTCCAGTCACTCTAAAATGGAAGCCACATTGAAATGCCTAAGTGATTCTGATAGTGAACTTGGTCTTGTTCATTAGCTAAGGCAGGTCTTGGTTGTCATGAGGAAGCTAGACTGCTGGAGATATTTTCTGCTCACCCACAAGAGCAGCAACAGTTGAAATGTGCCATGCCGACCTGCATTCTAAGAGGGAATAATCAATCCAATTCTATCTAAACCTATTTACCCTGTCCAGAAGACATGCTAATGAGGAATGCCAGTAGCTCCTAGTTCTTGACACTACCTTTCAAAAGTGAGTTAACAAACCAATTTAAAGGGACGTGCTTGACATTTGCAAATGAGTTTAACTTGCTTGTTGGGGCAGCTTTGAACTACATTGAATTTCTATGGCTGTCATAGAAACTCATCCTTTAAGTGGGGTTTTCATGCTTCAATAAACTTTAAAACATATCTTAAAAATTAATCTAATTCTTAGTTTCACCTAATTTTTTGTGAGACTTTTGAATATACTTAATGCCATTTTTAAAGTCTATTAAATTTTTGTTTGTTTTTCCCCTCCCTTGAATTTCTTTTTATATAAACTGTCATGAAAAAATGATTAATTTTATGACATGGCTAGCAATAACAGTTCTTTCTATGGCGAGCTTGTACTGTCCATTAATGATTTGTGGACATTGCCTTATCAAGAAGGAGCAGAAAGTGGTCTGTGGGACTGAGTTGATATAGCTCTACAAAACATTACTCAACCCATACAATTTTTAACCCCTGGGCAGAATTTCCAGAAAGAAAGCCTCTTATGTTTCTATACGGCACCTAGAAAAGTCAGAAAATATCAGTTTTGTCCTCCGGATTAATCCTATCTTAGAGAACCTGGGAGAATTTGTGTACAGTAATGATAATGATTTACAAATAGAAGAGACCACTGAAAAAACTAACTACACAAATGGTTAGCAACATCCTGAACCAAAACATTCAAGGACAGAATGACCCAAACAGTCTTGGTGCCTTTTTAAACTATTAAAGCTTTTAAAAGCTCTAAGATATTAAAACTTAAAATTGCCCCAAGACTTTGGGGATACCTTGTATTCACTAAGTTCAATTCCACCTTGCAGAAAAATTATATAGGAAAAGGTATTTTTTTGTTCATTTGTTTTTGTTTTCCTCCCAAGATGATCTGTTAATCCTCTCATGGCTTGAAAACACACTAGTGTATTATCCTGAGGGCCTTAATTTGAACTAGGGACTGAGATTGCCTAGTTGCCCGGAAGCCCATACTTTTCAGCATGAATAATTCACTTTCAATGGTTTTGAAGTACATTTCACAACTCTAACAAATATTTTGGATCGAAAAACAGCCAAAAGAGACTGCTTTTTTTATTTGACATTCAGCCCATTATGGTAAAACCAAAATGAATGAGAACATGGACACAACCCCAACGCTGTGATGAGAATGAAAGGAAAATATAGGCATACTCTAATATCACCATAAATTCTGTGTATGCATTGCATAATCTTAATATCTTTTTTAAAGTAATGTCATTATCAGTATCATTGCTGTACTAGAGTACTGTGAAAGCTGTTATTTTCAGTATGTTCATAGATTGTGTCAAACTTGGCATCTGAGGTTGGCAAGTGTTATTATGCAGATTCAATTTATTTTTTCTAGGTTTAAACAAACTAAAATAATTATGTTTCCTACCCAATTTTATTCATAGACATACTTGAGACCCTAGTGAGTCTTAGGGGGGAACCCCAAAAGGTGGTCAATTGATGCAGCCAATGAATATTAAAGATTGTACCATGAAAGGTTGTAGAATGTCAAGAAACAATATGGTGAAGTGGATGGTTATCCAAGGGGACTTGAAATTAGGAAGGCTGGGTTCTAGCCTCACCTCTGAGATCTTTTTATCTATGTTGACTAGGGCAAATCAATTAACTTTCTCAAACTTCAGTTTCCCTATACATAAAATTGGAAAATAATATTTGGAGTACTTATCTCCTAAGGCTTATTATAAGGTTCAAATGAGATTATATATTTAAAACACTTAGAAAATGTTAATGTGGTATATAATTGCCAGATAGTATTAAGTTAATAGAGACTGTCAAATTAAAAACCCGTGTGAACAGTTAAAATGGAAGAAACTCCAGGTCCAAAGGGGGGAACCTGGAATGAACCAGAATCCAATCACAATTTGCAAAGATTATAAATGCCTTTATTGCCTGAGAAGGAACTTGCACACTGGAACAGTAAGACAGAGTCCACATCTGTTCAAAGCCCATTTGGAAAGGGTAAGGTATTTATAGTTTTCATACAAAGGAAGGCAGGGAATTGGGAAGAAAGGTGGGGATTAGGCTGGTCCTAGTAAAGAATG
>JAQQSZ010016915.1:0-10918 GCA_028646595.1 Phalanger gymnotis
GAAGAGGGGAGAGAATTTGGAACTCAAGGTTTTAAAAAATAGATGTTCAAAAACAACAACAAAAAAGTTTTTGCAGGCAACAAGAAAATAAGATACCCAGGCAATGGGGCATAGAAATTTATCTTGCCCTACAAGAAAGGAAGGGGAAAGGGGCAGGGAGGGTAGTGGGGTGATAGATGGGAGGGCAGACTGGGGAACAGGGCAACCAGAATATGTGCCATCTTGGAGTGGGGGGGGAGGGTAGAAATGGGGAGAAAATTTGTAATTCAAACTCCTGCGAAAATCAATGCTGAAAACCAAATATATTAAGTAAAATTTATATAAAAAAAAGAAGGAAAAGGCAAAATGTTCTTGTTTCCAGATGCAAAGCAAACAAACACTATGTTTTCTCTTAATCCTTGATCTCTTTTTTGGGTTGAATTGTATTGTATGACCCATAGTATCTAGGAGACTAATAAGAATTAATCCCATTCTGTATAGTTTTTAATCTTTACTAGGTGTATTTATAAAAATGAAGTATATATTACTTGCAGGAACCAAATATGATAAAAGTTAATATTATAACATAAATTTTCAATAAGCATAAGGTATTATCCAAGTAATATCTATTAAGAATTACCAGGTTCCTGATATAATTCCTGTCACTTGTGAATAACATATGTTCTGAAGTTCCTGGAAATTTGAGCAAATCAGTAAACTAATCTTTTTTTTTGGTGTATTATAAGAAGAGTTCAGACTTAGAATAGGGCACAGATAAAATGTTATCTCTTGTTTAATGAACTCAGGATTTGATCACCGAAAGATAATACTGTTTAATTAAGCCCAACTTAAAGCTTGTGACCATAAACTGATTTATGATATTCTCCTGAAGTGTTTGATTTGGATTATGCTAAAATATTCATACGGTGCAGAGGAAATTGCCCAATGGTCTTCCTCACTACATTCAGTTATTTTTAACTAGATTGCAATAAATCAGAAAGATGTTATGTCTCTCTTATGTAGCTTCAGGGGTGCTCAAGGCCCTTGGTTATAGCCTACTAGCTGTATGATCAGTTAGATCTTGCCGCTGCTGTATTTATTTTGTGATCATAACTCACAAAAGTCAATAGCCACCTGTATCTTGTGTTTCTCTTGGCCAGAGCAGTGTTGGGATTCTTTGGTTGAGGGTTCTTAACCTTTTTTAAAAATCCTTTTGGCAGTCAGATGAAGGCTTATAGACCCCTTCTCAGAATAATATTTTTAAATACACAAAATGAAATACATAGAACAACAAAGGAAATCAATGACATTGAAATATTATGGAAATATTTTAAATAAGTTTATTGATCCTTCTCTTTTCTATGAAGAGTTCTAAAGGAGAAGCTAGAACCAAGGTAGACAAGAGTATCACAGTAATCCACCACTATTATGCCCAGTAAGAAAAAAAAGTATCATAGCTTCCTTTGTGTGCACCTCCTATGTAACAGAGATGAGCCAGCTCTAAAGCTACACTTTCATAGAAGGAGTATTTTGTTTTTTCTTTGCATCCTTAGGACATAGCATAATGCATAAAGTTTAATAAAATGCTTGTAGATTGATCTATTAGCCTAATTAGTCTAGTTTGGTACCTGCTTTCATTAAGGGTTGCTACCCCTTGAAAACTGACCCATCCTATTCTTTCCTACTATTCACAGATGAACACAATCCAGAATCCATAGGTTTCCTGCCTATCCACAGATAGACACAGACTAGAAAGGGTTCCCATTCATTGTGTAATAGCCAAATGACAAATAGAAGTTAACGCAAAAGGGCAATTGAGGAAAGAATCCCAGATGGTATAGGGGAAAAATTCTTTGGCTTAAAAAGGCCTTATGCTAACATACTAGCTGCGGATTTATTCAGAGTTCCCTCTATGCAATAACCTTTCCCAGGGAGCAATAAAAATATCATGCCCTTAGGGAACCACTTCTATGCTGTACTTTATACTCTTTTTGGTCTTTCATGCTATTGCCAACCATGTCTTGCTAAATTTCAAACTTTGATTACTCCTGACATCCACAGATTTTGCTCCTCACATGCTGCTAAACTGTTGAACCAAAACCACAAAAGTATGTTGACTGGGTCTGCTAAAATTTATGTAACACAATCTCAACTGAACTCTCATTGGAGCAAAGGTATCCTTTTATACCTCTTTAATTGATTCACTATTGCACTCACCACAGCAGCTCTTCTAGATGTCTTGACCCTTGAGCCTCCCATAAAAACCCCTGCTCTATCCCCTCAGCTGAAGACCTTGAGTCATACTTTGCGCAAAAAAAAGAGGTTATTTACTGAGAGCTCCTTCCTCCCCTACTACTCATCTTGAATTATTCCATCACATGTACTACTCATCTTGAATTACTCTGAAGTCTTTCCCCATTATGTCCTCCTTCACTCCTGTTCCACATGAAGATTTGGCCCTTCTCCTTGTGAAGACAAACTTATCTGAAGGTACCTTTGATTACCCCTCCCATTTTCTCCTGTAGATTACTCTCTCTATCATCCTTACTCACCAGCCTAAAAGACTGGCTCAGTGGTTTCCTTTTTATTCCTGTGTGCTCCCTTCTTGCATTCCACAACTTCCTCTCTTTTTTTCATCTTTACCCCTAAACAACTGAATCCTATGATGATAGAGCTACCAGAGGACCGAGTGGTCCATGGTAAAGAATTTAGGCATTCTCCCCAATGTGTAGCACAGTATGGATTAGGAAGCACTATTAGAGTTTAGATGAGCCCTCCTCCATTAGTAAATTTCAGGACTGATCAGAAATACCTTAAGGTATTCTAAAATCTAATTCTCAGGAATTCTGCAGAGATATTTATCACTGATGGAATAAGAACACCAAAAGCACAGATCCATTAGATTCACAGATCTAATCAACCTTGCCGATGCTATGACTATGACCATGTCCACCAATTATATACAGTCAACAGAGACATATCAGCAGAGCTTGAATGGCCCAAGTAATCTAAGGTAAGGTTAGAACATTCTGACTATGATCTAACAAATTATTTTGTTTTGTATATTGTAGCTCTCTCACCAGAAGCAGGCAGCCTTATGATATACTTACCAGCACTGGAACTCATGAAACATTGATGATCTGATAATCTCTTTCTAGGCTTCTCATCCCCACTTATCATTCCACTGCCTTTACTTTTTACTTAATCAGTAAGTGAACATGTATTTATAAAATATTAAATATGTGCCAGTCACTGTGCTATACAAATAAAGGCAAAAACAAGGTCCCTGCCTTCGCAATTGAATAGGAGAGAAAATATGTAAACAATTGTGTATATCTAACATAAATATAGAGTAAATTGGAAGTAATTTCAGAGGTAAAGCACTAAGGCAGTATCAAGGGGATTAGGAAAAGCCTCCTGAAAAAGGAGGGATTTGAGCTGAATCTTGAAGAAAGTCAGGAAGGAGAAGGGAGGGAGGAGAGAATTCCACGCGTAGGAGACAGCCAGTAACAAGTCACCAAGTCAGAAAATTAAGTAGCATGTAAGAGGAAAAGAAATATTTCTGTGTAATAGGGTGTATGGAGGGTAGTAAAGTATAAAATAACTGGACATGTAGAATGGTCCTAGTTTGTGAAGGGCTTTAAAAGTCCAATACAGAATTTTATATTTGATCCTGATGTAATGGGGAACAATTAGAATCGTTGGGAGTTTTTTTTCAGGGGGGGGGGTGTGGCGGGTAAGGGCATTACATGGTCAGACCTATGCTTTAGGAAGATTAATTTGTTAGTTGAGTATAGGACTTGCAAGAGTTGGGAGAGACCTGAGCCAGGGAGATCAAGAGGAAGCTTGTTGCATGAGTGAAATAATGTGGTCTCCCTTTCACAAACTTCTCCCCACTTTGGTAAATCTTGTTATTTCTACTTTCACCACATCTCTCCCATATTCTTTCTATTCACATGGCAGTTTGGCATGAGATTTGGCAGTAGATTGGACATGTGAGGTTGAAGAGTCAAGGATGCCACCAAGGTTGGGCAGGAAAGATTGTAGTACTTTTTATGGCAATAAGGAAGTTAGAAAAAAGGGGGAACTTGTGGAGGGGAGAAGACAATAAATTCTGTTTGGGGCATATTGAATTTGAGGTGCCTGTGGGACATATAGCACCTCTCTTCTGGACTGCTGCAACGGATTGCCAATTTGACTTCCTCAAGGCTTCCAGAACCAATGGCCTTGCTCTGTCCACTACTCCACCAGATGACTCAGGAAAGGTGTTCACACAGAGGCAGGTGGTGGCACGAGGAATAGAGTCAAAGTCTAGAATCAGGAAGACCAGAGTTTAAATACAGCCTAAGACACTACCCATGGGACCTTGGTTAAGTCACTTAACCTCTATTTTCCTTGGTTTCCTTAACTATAAAATAAATAGGGATAATAAATGGGAATAATGACAGCATTTATCCCGAACAGTGGTTGTGAAGATCAAATGAGACATTATTTGTAAACACTTAGAGAAGTGTGTGGCAAGAGTTGGCACTATATAAATATTTATTCTCCACCTCCCTCTCCCCCATACTTCATAAAATGATCAACTGGTGTTGATACTTTGCTAACACATGGACACCTCATTACTTCTATTATCTGCTTTTTGCTTTCTTTGACAATTTCAAATGGACTGCAGTGGGGGAGGGGGGGAGGTAGAACCAAGAACCAAAGCAATATTATTACATGATAAGAAGTGTCAGCTATGAAGAAATATGAAAAAATAACTTACATGAAGCAATGAACCTTAAGGTCAGGGGTACTGAGAAGGTATGAGCTTCAGATCTGATTTCATCCTGCATAATGATGAGTTTCTGGAGATCATGAAATCCAGCAAATCAGCCATGTGGGAAATGATGACTGTTGACTATGTAAGCAGCCATAACAATAAAATCAACCACATCTAGAAAATATAAAACAAATTTAGGGGGAATAGAGGCATAAACAAATGTAAATTTATTATCATATCAAAGTTAACTTACATAATTTTAATAAATAAACTATGATAGAAATTTATGATTGTATAAATCTTTGTTTCTTTTTTTTATTTTAAGATGTATTTAGTGAGAGTTGTCTAGAGGACTTCTCAAACTTTTTCCATTTGTGACCTCTTCAAAACTTCTTAAACTGTGGTTTACAATCCCATATGGGGTCACCACCCACAGTTAAAGAAGTGCTATTCCAGTTTATAATAGAAACATTTTTATTCTAAGCAAATATCTCCTTCTTATTAACTCAACTTAAGGTTAATCATCATAAGTGGTTCAGGTAGACTGGGAAACTTTCACAAAAGCCTGTCTAGACCAATTTTAAATGCGACAGAAAAGGGTTAAGTTTATTCAAAGCAATATGATGTGACCCGGAAATAAAAGCTAAATTGATGAAATGACTACTTAACATTTTAAAAGTACAATACAATATAGTACAATACAATACACATTTATTAAATGCCTACTATATGCCAGGCACTCTGCTGAGCACTGGAAATACAAATAAGAAAAAGAAAGATGGTCTCTGCCCTCAAGGAACTTACAGTCTAATGGAGGAAGACAACATATAAAAGAAAACTGGAAATGGAGGTTGAGGAGGGAAACGAGGGTATCCACTGCGGTATCATGTTCTTTGGAGTTCAAACCAAGAAGAACTGCAGATAGAGAATGGATAATTAGCTGGAGAGTTCAGATCTAAATCTCTATAAAGGAAAGTTTTAAGAGGAGTTTAGTACTCTACCCGTCACCTTTCAATAAGAGGAAAAGAGGCTGAGGGAATTGGGAAAGTGTTAAGTATCCAAAGCTGAGTCATTGGCATGATGGTGAGATTTCAGGTGACCAGGTTATCCTTGGAGAGGCATCAAGTTCATTGGAGTTTAAACCAAGCAGAACTGCAGATGGAAAGGGAAGATTTAGCAGTTATCCAGTAGACACAATTAACTACTCATGGAGTTCTCGTGCTTCTGTCCCTGGGTATCATCTTTAATAGGCAATCCACTTATTTGAAATTCCTGCGTCTGTTCCTGTCCAATGCTCAAGTCTCAACTACCAAGTGTACTTCTCTCTTGAATCCAGGCAGCTGTATTCCGTATCACAAAACTACTTATTGTATCTTTGTGTTGGTGTCTATATGAAAAGTCTTTCTTACTTCAAATGAATCAAACTCTCAAGCTACTTGTCTATCTCCAAGGCTTAGCAGGTTGTTTTCTAAAGATACAGGAATATGGGGGGGAGATTAGAAGGGAGAGCATCACCAGTCATCTTGACTTATGTCTTGCCACTAGACTTGTTAAGGTTTAGTCTTTGCCTACCTAGGGCCAAAAACTGTTGCAGTTTCATAATGTGGGTGGTGAAGCCATCAAAGAATTCAGAGTCAGACCATCTCTGATCAAAGTATAGGCATTTATTGAGCTTGATTCCTCTCATGAAGCAGGCTAAGTTCCAAGAGGAAGCAGGAACTTCTGAGAAAGCAAGATGGATTTTTATAGGGTAAAGATACTGATTACACCCTCAAAATTTACATAGAATATAGAAATATGATTAATATTGAAAAGGCAGGAGGAGTTTTTGAGGATTGCGTAATGGAGGAAGGGTCCTATCTATGGTTCAGTGGTTAAACATTCCGGTCACGCTGCCCTCCAATTAGCTAGCTATTGTGGTCCTATCTGGTCAATATAGATAGGTATTGTGGTCCTGTCTTGGGTTGGATAGATGATGTGATTATTTGATTGGATACAAGAACAAACCTGTTCGAAGTTTTGGGAATGGGTCTGGGGGCAGTAGCTAGGTACAGGCAGTGGCTAGGTTCCCATCACATGGACATGCCTGCTGTTTCTGTGGGAACTAAAAGTTCAGGGAAACACCTGTTGTTCTAGTGAGCAATGAGGCATTAAGTTAGGACATGGTGGGGGTGGGGAGGACTAGGTAGATACAGTGGACCTATAATGAAGTTAGAATATTGGAGCTGGGGGCAGCTCTATTAGGACTCCATCAGACTCCAATGACTGGAAGACAGTGAGGGTGATAACTTTACACAGCTCTGCCTCACTTAAATCCAATTCACTCGCAAGTCAGGTCATCACCCTTTTGATGTTGTTGGTCCTCTTTTTGAACAAAAGATAAACAACAAATGAAACAGGGGTATAGCCAGCCTTAGTCGAGACCATGTCCAGATGCCCTTCCATTTCAATCAAAGAATGCCTTCACACTTCACAAAGAGATGAAAGGCCTAGAAAACCTTTACATTTGGTTAATATATTATTATCTGATCATCTCTACAATCTACCCTTCACTTTCTGTCATTGAAGCAACTAGCTGAAAAGCAGGGGTGATAATCTCCCCCAACCTCCCTCCTACTCCCTCTCACACCCACTAACAGCTTTACAAAACTGATTCTCCGGTCTTCATCACTATGGAAAATTAGTTTCTGAAGCCTTTAAACTACCGTATTTCTTCTTCTATAGTCAGTCTATCTGAGGTATTATATTATCATAGCTTATTGAAATAATAGATTTTTAATGTCTTCACAACTAGATTTCCAAATACCTAGGAGAAATGCCTAATGAAACTGTAAAAACAAACCAGCAAACAATTATCTGTAAGGATGCCTGTACCATCTTTAGTATCTATCATCTATCTATCATTGGACCTTCATGTATACCAATGACATTACTTTGGATAACTTCGAGCAAACTCCATGCCATGATGAGGACTTTGTAGAAGATGTTAAGAATCACATAGTGTTTGAGTGGAAATAATATGAACTTGAGGCCAGGCTCTATTATTGTTGGATATTATGTTGAATCTCAGAGGTAATAGAAGATACAAAGAAAGGTAAGTTATGTTTTTTAGATATACCTTAAACAACAGTTAAAAAGAAAATTGCAACTATAGTTATGAAGTCTCCTAATCAGGGACATCTTTACCCCTTTATTTATAGTATAATTTTCATTTAAAATGTCAAAATTATTACTACTATAACCTTTTTTTCTTTATGGCCTGAGATACTTTCCTGTTTCCTACAATATTTCTTCTTTGATAATAAATTCTGTCATTGGAAAGCTTCCTCTCTTTCATTAATAAAGGTATACCAAATAACATGAAACAAAATAAGTAATTTTAATTGTCTATTTTTCTTGAATAGGATTAATAACTACTCAATAGCATGTATAATCATTTAGATATATTTTTCTAATTTAGTATCTTGAATTTTTTAAAAGGTTGTAATTATGGTCCATGTTTTGGCTTTCCAGAATAACATATGCTTTGACAACTTATATTAAGTGATTAAGTGCTTCCTTAAACTCTAAATAAAGACAATAAAATGAACTGTCAATATCAATCTGCGGTATAATCTTATTAAAAAGTAAGGTTAATTAGGAAGGATTCCATCCTTTTAAATTAAGATAGATTTAATTCAATAAAGTGGATTAGTGGTGTTAAACTCAAAAAGAAATAGATGGCTGCAGGTCCATATCAACTTAAAAAAACAAAAATAAATATTACTTGTGTCATATTTTTATTTACGTTGTTAAACTTGGGAATTCTGCATCAGCTTGGGGCTGAAAGGCCTGAGTGTGACATCTCTGGTGTAGATAATAGACTACTTACTAGTTACATGTCAAGAGCATGAATTTGTATGATAATGATTAAACATTTGCATTTACTGTTCAAAAGTCAAGGTCATAAAGAACAAAGAAAAAAGTGTAAGTGTCAGAGCAGATCATATAACGGAAAGTTGAAAATAAATCTGTTTGGGTATTATTGTTAATACATTGTGTGATCTGAGTCCTCCACAGTCAAATAGAAAATATATCTCTATATGTACTGTTGTTTAAATTTCTGAGCATAATAAGAGATAGGGATGTCTGGAAAGAGTGCTATATAATAAGTGATTGTTGATGACTACAGTACAAAAAAATTAATATATTCATCAATTCATAAACTATGTCTATTGGAGATGCCAAGAGAGACTTGCCTGGGCATCTCCAGATTTCCTAAGATGGAAGCACTCATCTTCCCCTACGATTGTTGAAAAGAACATCCTCTGATTGGCTGCAAAACTCAAATAAGTTTTTTTTCTCTAAAACTGGGATCAACTGAGATGGTTATTCTCTTTCTGTAACTTTTTCTGGCTCATATTGTTTCCTGAAGTGTCCAGAGGTTGAAGATCACATTTCACCCACAGTGTGGGCACCATGAACCAAATTGGTGAGAAGGAAAAGCACTTCTTTCTCCTCCTCTCTTTTACCACACACCTGGAGAGTTTGTTTTCTTCTATTTTGTTTGTCCTTGGTTTAGGGAGCCATGGCAACCTTGGAGCCAGGATTGCAGGCAATATGTTGTAGCCAACTAGCCTACTTGGGAAACCCAAGGAGGGATTAAGCCTCCTGTGGTGGGGAGCAAATGTGTATATTTGTGAATATGTGCATATGTGTGTATATAAATGTGTATATTTTAAAGTAAACAATCCTTTGTAAAAGTTAAGCTATTAGTGACTAAATAGCTTCCCCATGCACACACATAAAACTGGTCGGGGCTGGAGCCATTTGAAGAGAGCCTAGACATCCCAAACTCCATTGTGGATATCAAAGAACTCTGGGAGTAGAGAGAAATCTAATCTACTTGGCCTTCAGTTATTGAGGGCCTTGGTAGTCAGTATTACATATATGTCAGATTAAGGAGATGGCAACATGTAAAGCACTTTGAGTGTATATTACTACTTGCTTGAAAAACTTTTAATGTCTTTCCAGAGCTTCCAGAGTAAAGTTTATCTACTGATCCTTTCATTTAAGAGTCCTCCAAAATTTGGAATCCTTACACTGATTTCCTAAACAAACTCAATGCTCCAATCTGCTCAGTCTCCCCAGAAGGTAGCATGCACATTCCTGCCTCTGCCCGCATCATTGCTCCATGCCTAAAATATCCATTTCCCTCCTTTCTATGAGTCTCAGTTCTTATGCTTCAAAGTATAGCTGAAGGTGTGTGCCCGCAGTGGTGTGAATACACAATGAAGTAATTGACAAAAAAGACAGACATGGGATTAGGTGAGTCATATAGTAAGGCCATAGACTGTTTTTAATGGAGTTACTGATGGTATTTTATACAGGGTAATTGCTTAGTCATCCAGACTTCAAAGTAGAATACAATAAAGCATTGGTTAAGTTTTTTTATCCTCTTGTTCCTAGGAGTTAGATACTATTTTTCCTCCAGGCTAACCAAATTGAAACATTTATGTTCTCTCGCATATAGATAACCAGACTGAGACATTTCTATCATCTGCCATGTGGATAATCACCTACGAAGGTGGGTTTTCTTTGCCAAATCTTCTTATCCTAAAACTAGCCTTGCTGTGCATAGACCCATTCTCGAGTGACCCTGCCTTGCAGAGATCTAAGAGGCCTAAAGAGGATATAGCTGCCTTCCACATCATTGCTTCTGCTCTGGGAGGCTTTCACCCAGAACTTGAGTTCTCAGTGATTACGCTTTGTTCTGAATCCCTGTAGGATTCATTATTTATGCAGATATAACTCTTTTTATTGCTGTTCACTTCATTGTGCTTCACGGTTTGTAGTGTTGTTGTTGCTGGTGTTTCACAAATCTAAGGTTTGTGACTTCCCTGCATGGAGAAAGTCTATCAGTGCTATTTTTCTTTTTTTTTTTTATTTTTAGTTTGCAACACAAGGTTCTACATTATTTTGAACTCCAGATTTTCCTCCCTCCCCAAGAAGGTATGGAATCCCATATAACTTCTATGTATAACTTGGCATTGAATTAATTTACACACTAGTCAAGTTGTGGAGAAGAATTATGACCAATGGAATGACTCATGAGAGAGAAGAAACAGAACCAAAAGATAAACCCACATCCCAACAACAAATACAAAAGAGAGAAAAAAAATGGGGGGGGGGAGG
>JAQQSZ010016916.1:0-10918 GCA_028646595.1 Phalanger gymnotis
ACTGGAATGGTTTTCCATTTCCTTTTCCAGCTCATTTTACAGATGAGACAAACAGGGTTAAGTGACTTACCAAGGGTCACACAGTTAAGAAATGGTTGAGTCCAGATTTGAACTTGAGGAAAATGAGTCCTCCTGACCCCAGCCCATGCTCTATCCACTGCACCATCTAGCTGCCTACCTTTAAGGGTATAAGATTCCAGATATCTTTCTGTAATGTATTCCAGAGCCTAACAACTCATATAGGACTGTTGTAGTTTTTCCTTATGGCTGATCTAAGTTGCTCATGTTATACCTGATGCTCATTACTTCTGGTCTTGTCATTCTGATTAAGGGATGCTTTTCTGGTAGGTCTAAGTCAAGAGAGAATGTTAAGGCTGGTCACTCTTCTCATAGAACCCTGTGAAGAAAAACATTTGAGTTAAAGTTATCAATATACTGGTAAAGTCTTCCTGGGTTCCTAAAGTAGTAGCACCCTTCATATCACTAATGTATTTTTTTTTCCTCCCTCCTAGCATGTTCAGCTCCTGACTCAGATTCACCTCTTGTCCAGCGCCAACCCCAGCCTCAGTTCAGAAGCCAATACCACCAAGATGTTTCTTGTAAGGCTTGTCTACCCCTAAGATCTGAAAGCTAGAGTGTGAAATCAGCTTGGCAAATATAGTTTCCAAAATTATTCATCCCTCATAATTTATATTGATTCTTTCACACATATTGACCCATCCTCCTTGATTTTTATCTTAGGTATTTTCCTTATGAAAGTATAGATAATATATGTAGTCAGTTTCCTTTAGGCCTACCATCTCATATTCACTTGCTCCTCTGTTTAGTTTCATATAGGTCTACTCTAATATTTTTTTCTGTTGTTACTATATGTCATATTTTCCTAGTTATAGGGTTGTTTGGTCATTTGCTAAGCATATCACTAGTGATTTATATAGTGTACTATCATTTTGTACCAAGTAAAAAATGACATTATCTGGATAGTTAAGTTGGAGGAAGGAGTGGAGCATTAAATCCTATAATTTGTCACTAGGAAAATTGTTCCTGAGGTTAGTGGCAGGGGATTGGTGATGTCTGCTGTACTTCTGGATATAGACATCTTGTGTGATAGAATTGGCTAGCCTAATCTCTTCTTTATTGGTTAACATTTCAATGAGGACCTATACAATAGAAGACATGATCTCTGCTAGCAAATGGCTCATGGTGTATTTATGAAGTGGGAACACACTTAGGAAGGAGACATTTAAAAAAAATCTTATATTGCTCCTTTTGTTTTTATATCATCTTTATTTTCAAATATATACCTCTTTCTTCCCCTGCCAGCAACCGCACAAATATAGGATGAAGTACCGAACACAAAAAGACACAAACATGGGGCTAGGCGAGTTGTATAGTCTGGCTATAGAGTGATTTAATTGGGTTGCTGACAGTATTTTTTATAGATTAATTGTTGAGTCATTCTGACTTCTCAGAAAAGTACAATGAAGTACTGGTTAATATATTTTTTATCTCCTTGTTCCTGGGAATGAGAAGCTAGTGTCCTAATGGCTAACCAAATTGAAACATTTCTGTTCTTTCCCATGTGGGTAGCAGCTATGAAAGCTGGTATTCTTTGCCCCATCTTCTTATGCTTAGATAGCTTTTGCCTCACATAGACCTATTCTCAAATGACCTTGCCTAGCAGAGGCCTAGGAGGCTGCCTTGCAGAGGTCTAGGAGGCCTAAATACTAACCAGGATATAGCTGGCTCCCCACGTCTCCCCCCTTTTTATTCTGTAACTTTACTTCATGGATTATTGTTAGAAGTGGCTTCATCATAGTGTTCATTATCCTGAGGATACAAGGTAGACAAAAAATTTCTATGACCAAACAAAGAATAGAAGGTAGTGTATGGAAAATAATCAAAAATAGAGTATTAAATAGGTTACTTTTTTGAAAGAGTTGCTAATCGTTTTTGCTACCCCCTCTGGATCAATACCAGGTAGAGCAGGACTTCTCTATTTCGGCATTCCACTCATCCTTCCTTTTTCTTCTGTAGGCCCCTCACCATTATTCATACATCTGAGTTCTTCCCCTTAACTATCTCTGCTTCAAGTAAATATAGGAAGGATTGATAGATGCATCGACAAATCAAAGGGGGAAGTCCCCTTTATGAATATAGACACAGAGATCCAAAAGGAAATTACAATGCAATTGTCTCTTTAAGATTCAAAAATTCTTTTCTTATACAGCTGTCTGGCAGGGAACCTTGTCAATGAAGTTTTCTGGTTCTTGGTATTTGTTTCAGCCATCTCCAGCACAGCATCTCAGCATTTTCTTCTTCTTGTCTTCTTGTAGGAACCAGCTTTCTGTCCATAGTCCTACAAAAGTGACTTTTGTACAATTTTAAACTACCATTTGTAATCCTTATAACCCTGATCATTTTTACAAACTCAAAATTTGAACCATGACCAGTTGTCATATTTAAGAAATTCAAGTCAGATCCCAGTGTTTTACACTTTACATTCATCCATTATTAATTTCCTCACCAGGAGGATGAGATTTCACTTAAGGAATTAATAACAGGCTTCAGTACATACATAAATACATTAAATAGTCAATTTTTAACACAGTGCGTATAAAATCTTAACCTTTTAGTCATGCTATTTTTCTTTGATGGCATTTAGAAAATAAAACACAAACCATTCTTCTTTTTAGCATTATTAATTGTAACAGAACTTTAGACAAGTATGATATTAATCACATAGCAAAATAACATTCTCACATTGCTTAAGGAACATCTCCAAAGTGAGCCTTAAGTAGTTGTCATGCATTTCCACCTTTGTTCATAAAGCTTTACTAAATTGATGCAAAAGTCCTTAAGTAACACCAATTCCCAAAGTATTATAACAAACAAAATTTCTAGTTATTGTAGAATTCCCAGATATCACAATGTTTCTTAATCAAAAAGGTGTTGTAGTGGAATCTCACATTGGTAGCAGTAACAGAGTGATCACAGGAAAAATACTACTATTCTTAGAATCTTTTTAAACAAAGGGAACATCTTACGGCGAGCCTTAAGCAGTTTGCACAAATTTCTGTACATGTTCTAGTGCTAGATAAAAATAATATTAGATTCCCTAGTACGATAACACAAAGAGCTCATATCTTATACTGACTACTTGCTCTGATCACAGAAATTTGCTATAGAAGGAAAAAGCAGGGATATATGACATACCAAATATGACAGGATAAAACATCCTTGCTTTGTTTAAACTCAGATATAGTAACAATTCCTCAATAATGCAGTATCTGTTCCATGGCTAAACTCAGGAATAGTCAGGTGGGAAACATCCTTTCCAAAAGAACACAATGGGGAAACTAATCTAGGAGGTTCCCATCCTAGACTGAGGCTAAGATTGTCCCCTCAGCTTTTTTGCCAAATGGAGACCTCTACCTGTTAACAGTACAGGATCACATTCCCTCTGAGTTCTTTGTGGCATTTCTCTCAGATACTGATTTAATGCAGACAACTACACCCAAATTCCAACTCAAAACAAATTAGTTATGGTCCCAAATGCCTTTTACCTTAAATAGCAAGTCTCACTAATCACAGCTTAGAGCCAGATACAGTTGATTCTACTTTCATAGAGTTGTAATAAGCAAAAAAAATTCACCAGGACTCACATACATAAGGGATTTCATTAAACAGCTCTGCTTCTCAAATTTAAACCTGTCCTGGTGTAAAAGCCAATCATTAGAATCTTTTCTATTGTACATAAACTTGCAATTTCTCAGCAAGGCAAGTTCATTGTTTAGAATTTACATAAGTCAAACAGGTTATTTTTCCGGGGCTGATGACCTTGCCTGTATTGATAGTTTCCAGGGGCCTTGACAATATCACAAAATAAGGAGAATTAACATGGTCCCCAGAAAGGGGTTAATAGAAAACCTTGGGCCTGTTTGCTATTCTTTGCTGTTTTTTCTGAGCACACTTATTCAAGGTTGATCCAAAGACACAACAAACCTAGGAATGAAACTTAAATAAAATTTAAAAATTCACAGTAGGTTTGGATATAATTGTCATCAATATCAAATTGCTGCAACAGATTAGTTTACAAATAGAAATGTAGTAGGCCTTCTAAGAATCATGCAAAGGATTTTACAAAACATTTCTTCGTAAAAATATTTCCCTTTCTCAGAAACAGCTTACAATTTATCCTGATATTATTGTTAATTCCTAAGTACTAAACAATTCTTAAATTTGATCACCAAACCTTTTCCACATAATTAAAGAGAAAAAAGAAAACTAAACATAGTTTTGTAAATACTAGATTTAAGCAATAACCTCAATAGCTTAGTTAACAATCTCACAAATTTTCTAAATGATAGCAAAACAATTAAAGAAAAAATTTGGTAATTTATGATTTCTTAAATTATAATAGTTCAAAATATTATAATACATGGTCAAATAGAATGATTTAAAAGTTTCCTAAGTAATTCACCAGTTTTTATACAGTACAATTCTTAGCCTAAGAACATTTAGATTATAAAAGAAATTGCTTTTCTGACAACACAGATAATACAGTTGTTTACCAAGTTATGCAATAAAGACAATTTTAGAAATACAACAATACCATAAACAAATATCATCTATTTAAACTTTAAAGCCAAAACCAATTAATTACCATTCCAGTGGCTTTACCTCAGTCAGATGTGTTCCCAAATTGCCAAAATACAGAGAATCATTCATCTCATCACCATTGACATAAGCTTCACATTGAAGAAAATCCACACAAAGTTAATGAATATGAAGCAATTATATTCAGTTTAAAACATTTTACATTCAAATAGCATTTATTTTATGCCAAGCATTGTGCCAAGCACCTTTACAATCATTTGATCTTTGTAATATCCCTGGGAATGAACTCCACCACCATCCCCTTATTGAACAATAAATTATAGTAAACAGAACTTTCTTGGGGCTATATAGTTAATAAATTTCTCAGTGCCAAATAACAATATGCACTTTAAAAAAATATTTAAATATACATTTCTAAGTTCCATTCACATTTTTCTTGGGAAAGTTTTACAAACAGTTTAGAATCACCTATTATAATCAGGTCGGTTTAAAATGTGCTGGGCCAGTATTCTAACTACTTCTTTTAGCCCAGGTCAAAAGAAAGCTTGAGGAATTTGAATCATTGTTGACAAGGTATCGTTAGTTTTCCCTCCAGGCAGAGGAGTCTGATATTTAATTGAACAGTAATAATAATAGCTCACAATAACCAATATCTTTACCATAGCCAATATCCATATTAGATTTAATAATGCCTACCCATGAATTTAGCCTGAAAGGTGGGTGGACATAATTTCTTTTATCTTTCCAGAACTTTATTGGTTTTTAACAGTAAACAGTAATCCAAAATAACTTAGTTAACAATTTTACAAGATTCATAAGTGCTGGCCAAATTGTTTTAGCTGTAACCTCCTACTAACTACAGGTAAAGGCAGAAATACCTTGTTTTCTAAATGGCAGTTATAAAACATAACTAGACAGGGTTAGCAAGGCTGATAAAGTAATATAACTGGTTTTACACAATTGTTTTCATTTTTTAGTTTCAACAAAATTCAGATTAAAAATTACTTTGCCTAACACCATTTCTGGCTCATAATGTTCACTCAAGTTTTACAATATAGGAGAATTTTACTACAATTTAGAAATACATTAATAGTAGAAACAGAAACTTTCAGATGGCACTAATTGCATTCCCAAATCATTACATATATTGGGCTTGCCAAGCATAGAGCCTTTTCTTCTCTCCCCACAGTTGCAGAGCCTGGTTGTGGACTCAGGGGTGGTTGGGTCAGGGATTTTGGAAAGGAGAGAGAGAGAGACTAAGGATTGGGGAGTGCTGGAAAGCTATAGAGTCCAGCATCTGAATTAAAGGTCTGAGGAGTCATTGAGGAGGGTCCCTGAGGAACCTTTGCTTCCTAATAGGGGTTGCTCGGCTTTTGGAAAACTTGGAGCAAAAATTCTATGTTCTGGTGGTGTGGGAACAAGGACTTGGGGGCTAGTGAGGAGGGGTTCCTCTGCTTGCCTAGAGGTGTGGGCTTCAGGGTGCCCAGGGGTCCAGGGCTGTTGTCAGTTGGGTATGAGATGGCCAGGGAGATTGGAGTGTGCACAAATGTGCAATATATAAATAGGATGTTATCTTTGATAAAGTTGTTGTAAAGTAGAGAACAGGGAGTAGAGCTTTTGTTGTGATGTGTATTTTAATTTTTGCAGTTTCAATGTTATTATAATTTAATTTACATTGAAAATTTTTAGGGAAAAAAGCATCAAAATAAAGGGCCTAAATAAGAAAAAAGCAGCTAGTAAACAAGGCAATTATTTTGAAAGGAACCAACTCTCTATTGTATATTCACAGCTGAATCACTCTTTAAACTTTCCAAGTAGCAAACTTTAGGAAAATCACACCAATCTAGAAATATATATCTATTGAGATAATTCCATTTCTTAGAAGTATTTTTGTTTCTCAGGAATATAGTAAGTAACAATCTTTCAGGTAAAATATGTTCAGATTGGCTCTAATTCTCTATTTTTATTTCTCTATTTTGAAAGCTTTAAGCCACTTTTTTCAAACACAAATAGGAATGAGGGTCACCAAATTGTATGTAAGGATCTCTGTAGTTGTATTTTAAGAAAAACTACTTATTAACTCTTGATTTTAAGTCCTTTTTCCAGTTTTCTATTTATATTAGTCTCATGGTGATTCTTATTAACCACACATGAAACAAAACGTCTTTGTATATACTTCTGACATTGAGGTGGAATTCTTAACCTCCCAAGGATTCTATAGATAGATTGGAGGAGGATATACAAAAATATACATCTTTTGTCATTTAAACTGATTTTTCTTCATATTCCTAAGTGTATTATTATCTTGAGAAAGGTTTCATATGCTTCACCAGATTATCACTGGGGTCCATAACACAAAAAACTTTTTAACAAGAGCTCTTGTTGGGGTGACTAGGGTTAACAGAATCTGCTAAAGGACTTTTAGCTGCTCTAATTTTTATTGCAACCCTGGCTCAGTCAGAGACAGGACAACAGGGTGAAAGATCTTAATGGTTCTAATTTTTACTCAAATAGACTTTACTTCTGTGTTCACTCCTTAAAAACTTTTTTGAAAGTGAGAACTTTGAATCCTCCAGCCAAGGTGACTGAGATTATGGAAAAGATCCAGTGGTGCCTTGTCCCTTCTCCCCCATATTGGGAAACTCAAAGAGTCTCTTTTTCAGATCTATGCATTTTCCTAATTTCCCTTGGTGCCAAATAGCCTAATAAATTCTGCCTTATCTTAAACATCAAAATTAGGAGTAATACATTTCACTTAAATCTAAGGGGAGAAGATTCCCATTTTCTTTCTTATCTCTCTTCACATTCCAAATTTGGCCAGAACTGGAATGAAGAGAGAAGGAAAGAGTATTTTCTTTTTTCAACAATTATAACAACAAAATATTTTTCTCTCACTTTATCTCTCTTCTGCCTCCTGATGCTGTTGCAGTCAGAGAGGGGGAAAGAAAGAGCTGCATTCCAAAAAGAGTCAGATAATACACTCTCTTCACACAGAAACACATAACACAGAATGGATACAGACAGAAAATGACGGGATGCACAGAGAGGATTTTTAGAAATCTGCTGCACAAATTGGACATTACCAGCATTTTTCTTTTTTCTTGTCTTTCCCTTTCTACTTTGGTAACTCCTAATTTGCTAGTCCACCCCTTAGTGGGTTATTGTCATCCATCCCTGGGCTGAAGCTCACCCGATCTTGCCCCAGCCCCAATATCGTGCTTAATTGTCCTTTGTACCATAGGAACTTTTCCCTCTGGAGTAAGACATATTTTTAAAATGTTCCATATGGAAAAGGCTGACATTGGGAAGTGCTCTGGTTCATCTTCTCTTAATCTTTCACTCATTTGTTTTCCGATAACCTCCCATCTTTCCAAGTCAATTGTACCTTCCTTGGCGAACAATGGGCAGCAGTGTTCTACATGCTGCAAAAATTCTTCCAATGGTTCTTTTGTTATACAGAAACCTTTTTCTTTTACAATCTTTTTTAATACTTGCAGACACTGATCCCTATCTTTAAATTTTATCTGCCTCATATTTAAATATCTAAATCTCTAAATCTAAATACAGTTCCCCAGTAAGCCTATTGATAATTAATCCTCTTGCCTCTTACTTGCATATGCTCCAGACCCTGTACTGGTAAGACATTACTCTATCTCCTTCAAGTCCCAGACTTCTCCCTGTTCGGGTGCCAGTTTGCAGCAACGGCACAAATACAGCATGAAGTAACGAATACAAAAAGACATAAACATGGGGCTAGGTGAGTCGTATAGTCTGGCTATAGACTGATTTTAATGGGGTTAGTGACAGTATTTTATACAGATTAACTGCTGAGTCATTCTGACTTCTCAGAAAAATACAATAAAGTAATGGTTAATGTATTTTTTTATCTCCTTCTTCCTGGGAATGAGACGCTAGTGTCCTAATGGCTAACCAAATTGAAGCATTTCTGTTCTTTCCCATGTGGGTAGCAGCTGTGAAGGCAGGTATTCTTTGCCACATCTTCTTATGCTTAGATAGCTTTTGCCTCACATAGACCTATCCTCAAATGACCTTGCCTAGCAGAGGCCTAGGAGGCTGCCTTGCAGGGGTCTAAGAGGCCTAACTACTAACCAGGATATAATTGACTCCCCACATTCTCTCTCCCCCAAAGAATTTAAAAAACAGGGGAGAAAAAATAAAGTTAAACAAAAATAACCAACACATCAACCACATTTTACATTCTATTCAGTGTTCAACATCCCTAGTCCCCACTGTGCAAAGAAGGGAAGGGGATACTTTTGAAGATGAACATTTTTATGGAACATGTAAATGAAAATAAGTATAGTACAAATTGTACATGTAAGTATTTTTAGTCCTCTAAAAATGAAAAAATAATGAGGTTAAGTTAATTAAGTCTTTCTGAAACAGACTATATACAGAATTTATTTTGTAAATGCCAATTGAATGTGTATTTGTCTCCACCTTGTAGCCTTTCCTTTTTGAAAGAGTTCACCACAGAAAGAGTTCTAATCTGTATCTTTGATAAATAGATCATTTTCATGTCCATTTTTTCCCAGAGGGAGCTGGGGACCTTTCCTCAAAGTTCCATTGTCCATCAATTCAACCCCAAGTTTCAGACCATGTTCCAGCCATGTAACTTGAATGGCGCTATGCAGCTTATTGAAGACTTTCACTCACACATCCACATTGACTGGAGCCCTCGAAAAAATGTCAAGAAGAGTGGTAAGGGACAGAGTGCTCAAATTAATGTCCAGTAGTGGTTCTAGGTGCATGATGGTCTTCGTCCTCTAAGGAAAGTTAACACATGTGACTAGAGTGAGGAAGAGAACAGAATAATCTTTGTCCATTCCCTCTTTCTCCTTTTCCTTTTTCTAGGACTGTACATGATGTTTTAGTCCAAACAGAAAGTATGGGTGGTAAACAAAATGGAAGGCAGTATTTACGGAGAAATGTCAGTGAAACAATGTATGGACGAGAGTGAGATGAAATATGAGAATTGACTCAGAGAAAAATGTAGCTATGGTAGGTGGGCACCATGTGGATTTAAGGAAAATTTTTAAAATTGTCATATTTTCTATAATCCATTCAGTTTATCTGAATCCATGTTTAATAAGGACACCTTGAATTTTTACAGAATTTTATAGTATTTAAAATGTCAAAGCAGCCAATTCATTCTCACGAAATTCCTGTGGGGTAAAGTAGGGTATATTGAATTTCCATTTTATACTAGATAAACTGATGCACAGGGGCCAAATAATTTCCTTTGGGTCACAAAACTAGTAGTGGTGAAACCAGGACTAGAGACAAGAGCTCTTAACTTCTGGTATTAACTTTTTTGAGGGACTCAGATCAAGTGAATTCTCTTTGGGGGCAAGTTCAGCTCTAGGACTTGGTAAATTTATTCTTATTCAGTAGTTCTGGAAAGTAGAAATACAATTTTGCTTCTAGTTCACATGGATTTGGTAGATTTTATTTTGTTAAGTGGGGAACTCGATTTGGTTTGCTGTCCATTAAAAAAAATTTAGGTATGATTTGGTTCAAGTAGATGTGTGGAAAAAATATGCTGTAGGGTTATGGGACTTGAGTTGACAGAGAAAGCAATGGAAAATCAAAGACTATTATAAATAAGATTTAATGGCAGGTTTGTCTAAATGCACAGAGAATGTACTATGTGATCTAAGCCGTCTAGTTCCAGATTTCTCTGAACCATAGATTTTTCTTACAGGCAATGAATTTTCTTGTCTACCGAAGCAAGTAGCCTGGATTCTGGCTACAAGCAAAGTCTTCATGTATCCAGAGCTGCTGCCAGTATGTTCCTTGAAAGCAAAAAATCCCAGGGACAGGACATTCTTCACCAAAGGAGAGGACAAGTATGTTTTCATTATCAGGAAAAAAGAAAAAGAAAAAAGAGAATGGGGGGAAGAGTCATAGTCCCAACTCTTTAGGGGCTGCAAATTTAATGTAGCAGATAGAATAGAAACAATAAGACAGACATCAAAAAGATAAATGAGTACAGAAGACCTTGTTGGACAAAGCTGTTGCCATCAGCCATTAGTGGCTGGGGACAAAGAGAAAGGAGATCATAGAAATGGATCGGGACAGGGAATGAGTCTGGGGAATCTGGAGAAGTATTTGGAAGGAGAAGGTACAAAACCTGTTTTTGAGTCTGTGCATCTTTTTCAGTTTATTAGCTTTGGGGCTGAAACATTTTGAAGGGACTGAGTTTCCAAAGCCTCTAATCAGTAAATACCTCCTGACTGCCAAGTCTGCTCACCAGCTGACAGTGAGAATCAAGAAC
>JAQQSZ010016917.1:0-10918 GCA_028646595.1 Phalanger gymnotis
AAAAGCAGTTCTGTAGGATGAGAAGAGAAGGCAGGTGAGGGGGAATGAGTGAATCTTGCCCTCATCAGATGTGACCTGAAGAGGGAATACCATACATACTCAGTTGTGTATCTTACCACATAGGAAAGAAGGAGGAAGATAAAAAAGGGGGGGATGATGGAAGGGAGGGCAGATGGGGATGAAGATAATCAAAAACAAACACTTTCGAAAAGAGACAGGGTCAAGGGAGAAAATTCAATAAAGGGGGGATAGGTTAGGAAGAAGCAAAATATAGTTAGTCTTTCATAACATGAGTATTGTGGAAGGGTCATACATAATGATACGCATGTGACCCATGTTGAATTGCTTGACTTCTTAGGTGGATGGGAAGGGAAGGGGGGAGAGAATTTGGAAAATAAATTAAAAAAAATTATACTAAGTGTCTAATGCCCTTTGACCCAGAGACTGTAATGGAAACATATATCCCAAGGAGGTCAAAGAATAGAAGCCCTATATATACCAAAATATTTACTGAAACACTTTCTATAGTGACATGTAACTGGAAACAAAATAGATGCCTATCAACTGGAGAATAGATAACCAATTGTGGTACTATAATGCAGTGGATTATTAATTACTACAAAGATTGGAAGAATATGAAAAATCCAGGGAAGCATGAAAGGGCTTACATGAACTGATTCAAAGTGAAGTAAACAGACTAAGAAAAACAACATACACAACTAGAACAATGTAAAATATAAGGAGAAAAAAAGGAGAATGGACACTGTCTCATTACTATAATCAATCTGAGCCTCAGAAATAAGGAAATCTCCCTCCCTTCTTTACTGAGGAAAAGGGACTAAGATGTACGGATGTGCAACAATGCATAGATTGTCTGACTCAGCTTACAGGTGTTGATTAGTGTTGCTAAACTCTTACTCTTTCTTATGAGAGATGTTGAAGGTATGTACTTTGGAAATTAAGATTAACTTTAAAGTTAGCAATAAAATTTTTAAAACTCTAAATGTTTTTTTTTTTAATTTGGATTGCAGTTAGTAAATCCTAATCATCCCTCTCTCTATTCAGAAGAAAGGAAGCTGAACTTATGCATAGGAAAAATCTTATTGTAAGCCATTAGATTCCGTTGTAAAGTTAGTCCACTCGAGCACACATAATCTATTTCTATTTTCCTCTCTAAGGTATAAGCTTTGTTTTCCAGGATGGGATTAGAATAACTTCCTCTATGATATAAGAAATCCCACTTTCCATCCTCTTGCTTAACCACCCCAATCTAGACTCTCCCCCAAGTCTCCTCTTCCTTCCATTATGCCCACTGGAATTCTAGTTCCGTAAATTTCCTTTTTGTGCTCTTTCCATCTTATGAAACCCAGAGATCTGGCTTTCCTCAGATGGCACTTGATCCCTGCCCACTCTTATCACTGGCAGTACTTTCACACTCATTTTCTACACCAAACCACCAATCTTGGAGGGGAATCAAAAAAGTCTTTGCTCCTGACTCTCCCTCTGCCACCATCACTCACAGCAAGCCATACTCTTTGTGCTTCACTCCATCCAAATTTATCGCTTGATCTATATTCTAACAGCAGTTTATCTAACCTGGAGTGTTCTCTCTCTTTCAAGGACTTCAGTATGTGGCTTACTGCCTTTCCCCCTCTACTTCAATTCTTGCCCTTATAATCAGAGAACTTCAATGCCTTAACCTCCCAGTTTCTAAATCTCTTCATTTCATGACCAACTCCTTCTCTACACCCAAGCAGGTCCTCCTGACTCCAGTCCCGCTAGCTCTTTCCACTTACCACCTTCAGAAGTCTGATGAAGCCTATGGACCCCTCCTCAAAATAATTTTGAAAAAATAATTGCAGGAAATTCTAAATTAGAAGTCGATGAAAACAAGGGTATCTTTTTTCTGATCCAAATTCAAGGACTCTAAAATTTATCCATGGACCTCAGGTTATAAGAATCTCTGAATTAGTCTCTCAGGTCATTCTCCCTGCTCTAACTTTACTCTCTTCCCTTCCCAATCTCAATCCTACAACCAGCCATGAAATCCCTGGTTTCTTTGCCCTATCAAGGCTTATACTTTGCCATATTCCAACCCTCCATTACTTAAACTATATGCCTTCTCTCTGACTTATACGTGGACAGAGCTGGAGGAAATCATATAACCCACTGTGTCTATTAAAAATGTGTTATCTAAGTACAACTGGAGCATTACCAACTCCTCCACAAAAAGGCTATCAATCTTCTTGCTCCTCCCAGGCATGTTTTCTCTCACTCCCCAGTGAAGCTGTTCCTGAACTTTTCTCTCATGCTTCCACATCTCACCTAAGGACTTTACCTCACACTTTACTGAAAAAAGTAGGGACACCTAGGGACACATTAGCTCCCTTCCTCTTCTCTCTTTCTCTAAATCTCAAAACCTCTCAACATCCCCCCTCCCATTCTCTTTAATGCTTGATCCCACACTCTCCTATCTTTTCCAGCTAATTGATTTCACTATTATATCTATGATTCAATCTCTCCCTTTCTACTGCTACCTATAAACAGGCTCGAGTTTTCCCCCATGCTGAAAAAAACCCTTCACTAGACTTTTCTATCCCCTCGAGCTACTCCCCCATCTCTCCTCCCTTTCACAGGTCAAATTCTTAGGAGACAAAATATCACCCATTACTTTGCCTCCCACTTCCTCTCTCCTTACTCTTCCAATCCTTTGAAATCTAGCTTCCCAACTACATAACTGTACAGGAATGGCTCTCTGCAAAGTTGCCAATGACCTGAATTTCAAAAGCTGATGGCCTTTTCTCAGTCTTCATCCTTGGACCCCTAACCAGCATTTCACTATTAAAACCTTCTTCTCTGAGGTATCCATTCTTCCCTTTAAGCTTTCAGATCCTGTTGTCTCTTGGTTCTCCTCCTATCTAATTGCTTCTTCTTAGTCTCCTTTACTAATTCATTAGCCACTACACTACCTAATTGTCCTGGGCCTCAATCTCTTCTCTCTAAACTTTCTCACTTTAGTAACCTCATTAGCTCCTCCAGATCTAAATATTATTTCTGTGTAACTGATTCCTAGATGGTATTTATCCATTTCTAATCTCCCTTCTGAGCTCCTGTGCTATATCTTCCCCTACCGAATACTTTCAATGGACTATCTCAAAAGACATCTCAAAAACATTTCCAAACAGAGTTCCATCTTTCCCCACAAAACTACTTGTCTTCCACTTCCTTGCTTCTGTAGAGGATAACAACATTCATGTCCCAAAACTTGACATTATCCTGAATTTTTCAATCTCTCTCACCCTAAACAGCCAATAGGTTATCAATTCTTGGGTCTACCTCCAAGGCATCTCTTGCACCTGTCCCCTTATGTCTGGTTACAAAGCCATTGCCCTAGTTTTTTTTAGGTGCTCATCATCTTTTATTTGGCCTTCTAATTAGTTTCCCTGACTCAAATATATCATCTTTCATTACGAGGTCCCAACCATCTTTAACATCCACCAAATTTAAAAGAAATAGCATAATGGCCTGGATGAATCCAGGTCAAGAGAGGGAGGTTGGGAACAAATTTTTGGTTTAAGAGTGTTTTTTGGTTTAAAATAGTTTCAAAGCCAACTAGGTGCACTGGAGAACCAGTCATTGGGAACCACTTATTTAGCACCTACTATGTGCCAAGCACTGCTTTTGAACACTGAGGATACAAAGACAAAAATTACATAGTCCCCACCTTCCAATGGGAAGAAAGGAGAGTAAAAACAAGTTGACAGATAAATAGACGCTATAAACAAAAATATAAAGATAACATGGAAAAATCAAAAAGACTTTCAGGAAAGAACTGGCGCTTCAGTAGAAACTTGAAGGAATCTAGTTTGAAAGTTCCCATTACCACCACCATCACCACCCCCTTCTCTTCAAGACTGAAGGCAACTCCCCCAGTTGGGAGTACATGCACAAAAGAAAGCTAAGCACAATGGGGTAGCCAGGTGGTGCCATGGACACAGCATCAAGCCTGAAGTCAAGATTCACTGTGCTGGGTTCAACTCTGGCCTCAGACACTTGACAGCTGTGTTACCCTAGGCAAGTCACTTAACCCTGTCTGCCTCAGTTTCCTCATCTGTAAAATATTCTGAAGAAATGGAGAAACACTCCAGTATCTTTGTCAAGAAAACCCCAAATGGGGTCACAAAGAGTCAGACAGGACTGAAATGACTGAACTGCAACAAAATGAGAAAGGGAGAAAAAGTATTACCCTGTGGAACAAGAAATGGTTCTAAGGCAAAGAAAAACAAATGGTGGTGAGAAATACCAAAACCAAACTCTGCGCCTTTTCTGCAGTACTTCTACAGCTGAGCATTATTTTTAAGCACTGTGGCTAGACGACATCTACTCTATCTATGAATACAGATATTTATATTCACTGATATCCTGAAGCACTATGGGAAACTATACTGTCTCTAAGCATAACAACAGATTAAGTACCTGTTTAACCTGTAACCATATCCTGTTAATACATTACTTGTTCCCAGAGTATTCCAACTGGACTCTATCTGTAATCCCCTCATTTGCCTTTTTGTCTTTTTGAACCTATGAGAAAGACCACAAAATGAACAGCCTTTTCTTAGCTCCAAGAACTTTACTGTAGTATCCATTAAGCAAAGCCATCATCTGGTGCTTTCCGTGAAGGCCTAAGACCAAAGAATGCCTTGACTAAGCAAGATAAGACAATATTTAAGTGGTTCTTTAACAGAAAACACCCCTTATTTGGCATCATTATTTACTGTATCCTACTGAATGATAAAAATAATTTGGAGTAGGAAAAGGTAGGATAAAGCCAAAAAGGCTTCTTTGTAGGGGAGAGCCTGAGCTAATCCTGGAAGGAAACTCAAGATTCTAAGAGGCAGAAGAGGAACAGATTTCAAAGCACAGGTGTTATCCCGTACAAAGACAGGTAAGTAGGTAGGGTTTGTTTGGAGACCAGAAAAGGGATCAGTTGGGCTGGAACAAAGATTCTGTGAAGGGGAGTAATGAATATACTCCAACAATTCAGAATCAGAAATAGGAATTGACATTAAAACCATGAATAATAAGCCTACCATTCTCACATGTAGGCTGATCTCATTCAGATGTTGGATGTTGGTGAGGAGAGAGAGGACTTTGAGATGACTGGAAAATCCACTCTTGGAAGAAGGTGTTGCACAATTATAGCACAAGTGAAATACTTGTTGAAGACTGCAAAGTATCTGTTTACATAAAGGGAGAGTCAAGCTTCATTTCTTCTTTTCTCAAATCTTTCAATTAATCAGTGTTTTTCTCTTCCCTCAAAACAAAATTGTGTTTAGCTTTTGAAAGGCGATGGTTCCAGTACAGCAGAAAAAGCAATAGATCAGGAAACAGAAGCAAAGCTGGGACAAGGTGTGAAGTAAGCTTTCAACATTGGGCTCTCCTGGGAAAAGCGTATGACTGCTCATCAGTGGCTCAGAGCCTTCATACCAACAAAGGATATGCTGAAAGGGACAACTAGAACATCTTCTCATTTTTTAGATAAAAGAATAAAGTCCTCAAATGCAAGAAATAGATGCAAAATACAAAATTAAGGTCTTCTCCCTCTGCTTTTTTTTTTTTACAACTACCTTTTACTCCATAGAGAAGCACCTCTCTCCTCTCTGTGAAATGTCAATTGGGAATTGTGTACAGACTTGATTTTTAGCAGAGGCCTGATATGAATCCTCAAATAACTAGCATTAATAATTTCTTAGAGTTTAACTTACCCCCTTTTGTGAGCCTAAGTCCCTTCTTATTTAAGACTTCCCTTTTCTGAACGAGTCAAAGTTCCCTTTTTTTAATGTGTTAATTCTTCATTTAGACTCACAGAAAATTACAAACTTTCCACATGATGCTAAACTAATATTTTCAATAGCCTATTAATCAATAAGCTTTCATAATGCCTTGCCAATCAGAGTAAAGGAATGCTTACTACTCAGAGATTGTACAATTTTCCATTCCCCACTCCCAGAAATAGGTTCCTAGTTTCTAACCTATTTCCTACCTCGATTTCCCTATTCTAGTCCTTATTCAAAATGCGCCGGGATGTGTTTGTCCACCCTGTGGCAAAACGATGTAACAATGGTTAGCAGCTTCTGCAACCCCCAATCAGGAATCGACAATACCCATGTTACTCAAGATTTCTTCATTTGCCTCTTTATTGCCCATAAGAGAAGTTTTGTACAATCTCCTCGGGGTCCTTGGTCACTAAGGAGCCTTGGACCCCATTTACTGGCAATTGCTAGCCTTGCTAATAAACGGAACGTGCATGGAACTTGGTTGCCTCATCTTTATCGAAGATTTCAATAGAGACATCTCCTAGATATCCTGAGGTTAGCAGCTAATCAAGTTAGCCAAGAAGTCCAACTAGGAAGAAGGAAAGTAGCATGGGGGGGCGGGGGGAAGCCTCTGAACATTCTCCCATGCCACAGCTACTTTACATCTAATGGTCTTCTCTTGCCCTGATACTCCCTCACAGTTTCTCTGGGCCAAGGTTTAACTGCCCTCTGCTTGCCCAATCCCTAGGTCTCCGTCTGCGTCTCTCTTCTAAGGAGCTGGCAAGGTTCGACCCTTTCGGGGGTCCGCTCCGAAACTTTCACCATCGTACGGTACCGTCCGGTCGCGGCCCATTAAACCATCATCTATTCCTGCCCGAATCCGCAGCGGGAACCCAAAGCTCCGGCCGGGCCGCCTCCATCCGTCTCCTTTTACGAAGTTCTCACTTCTTCAATCTCCCGGACTCGGAAGGTGCGCTCCCACCTCCCTCCACCCCCTCCCACCTCCCGGGCACGCTCGCTCGTTCCCCTCCCCCACCGGTCCCGCTCACTCGCTCGCACCGCCCCCCTCCCTCATTTTCACGTCTGCATCCCTCCCCTCCCCCAGCGCCACGCCCCCTCCCCCCAGGGGAATCTCCTCCTCCAGCCTCTACTCAGCCCCCCACCCCCATCCCGCACCCCCAGCTAGGGGCTCACGGCCCCTTCCCCAGGTTACCTGGCAGGAGGAGCCGCTGGGGCTGGGGCTGGGGCCGGGGCCGAGGCCGGGGCAGGCGTTACTGCCGCTCGCCGGCGCGGTCCTCCGTTGAGTTTTATCTCTCGTGGCAGTGGAGCGACCCCGGAGCTGGAACGGGGGCTGGGGCTGGGACTGGGGCTAGGGCCGTGGGGCCCAGGGCCTGGGATGGCAGCGGGGGCAGGACTCTGATGGGCTTCTTCGCTCCGGGCCGCGTCCCCGCGCGCGGAGGAGGCCTCGGAGGCTCCGGCCCCCGCGGCCCCCGCTCCGGCCCCGGCACCGCTTCCATCTGCAGCAATGGCGGCGGCCTTGTTGTTGCTGCACAGCGCCGGGCTCTTAGGGAAGAAGCTGAATAGGGTGCTCTGTCGCGACATGGCGGCCGGCGGAGACAGGAGCCCCTGCACTCCAACTCGCTCTAGGTCAGTCGAGCCAGACGAATGACCCACCGCGGCCAACCGCCGACCGCGCTCTGGCTGGCGGGAAACGTGAGGAGGGGGTGGGAGCGGGGAGGGCGCGGTGGGGGAGGGGAAGGGCGGGAAGGGAGGGAGGCGGAGGCGGGTTCCGCTGGGGGGGGGGGGAAACCTAGAGTCCGGCCAATCAGAGCGCGCGCGGGAGCCTCCGTCTTCGAGCCCCGGCTAGCTCCGCCTCACGAAGGAGACCGAAAAGCAGGCATCGAGGGAACGAGCGCCACCTAGCGGCTCGCTAGCGTCACTGCTCCCGGCCCTGCGGGCCCGGGAGACGAGAACCGGGCGGCTTACCATGAGAGCCCAAGTTTGGCCTCTACCCCGGGCTAGGGTCGGGCGGGGAGTGACCGCGCTGTGACCTTTCTGAGAAAGGACTGAATGACTGATTGCCTCTGTTTGCACGTCCAAGGGCTTGGAGGCCTATAGCAATGCTTGTGCGTGTGGTCTGACTGTAACCACAATCATACCAGTTAACAGCTAGAGTTTATACAGCGCTTTAAGCTTTACAAATATTTTATCCTCCAGATAGCCCTGGTGGTTAGGTGCCCTTGGTATCCCTATGTGGCAGGTTCTGAGAAAATGAGGCCGAGACCCGTTAACTGACTTCCTGGGCTTATACAGCAAAGAGGTGTCTGAAGACGGATTGGAATGCAGGACCTCCAGACTCCCAGACTTTGTGCCACCAAGCTGAAGACTGGACATTCCAGCAGCACTGGGGCCACTTCCGACCCAAAAATCCCAGTGCCTCCTACTGGGCTCTCCACTCAGTAGCTGTTCAATAAATACTTCTTGGGTTGATTTGGTGGAAAGATGGGAGGCCCCAGGAAGCCAAGGATCACCCCAAGGATAGCAAAATTGCATCATCATAGCCCTGTTCCACCTCTCTTAGGACCTTAAAAAGTCATCAGACATCCATATTCAGTGCTGGGGAACTTTTACATTTTTTTATTCTAAACTTAAAGATGCCCACCACCTCAACAACGAAAGACATTTCCGCCAAATATATTGTGTATGAAATGGAATCTCCATTTCCAATGCTTGATTAAAAAAAAAAAGTACGTTATTCTGAAGAGAGCACAGTCTCTGGGAACCTCCCTGAATCTGGAATACAGTCTCTGGGAGCCCCCTTGAACTCTCCTAGAATCTTCCAACTAGATCTGGCCTTCCCCTAAGGTCATAAGCCTTACATTATCATTAGGCCCAAATCTCTGCCTCGCCTGGCCCTTTGTTGTCCAGCTACTTCTCACCCTTAATCCCATTCTCTTGCTTCCTGGAGTCTGACCTCATCCGGGTCCCACCGGACTCCTCCTCAAGACCCTCCCTAAATCTCTCCTCTAGTCACCCCAGACCACCCTTCGACCCCTCCCACAATCTTTGTGTATATGATCTCCATCTTGCCTCCATGAAGGGGCTTGTGAAAACAGGCGTCACAAAGGGTGGTATTTCTTTAGACAACCCATTATGGTGAATCCCTAATAAACTTTGTCTTTTCCCTTGGCTGAGAAGGCTTGAGTTGAATTCTTTCGGCAGGACCCAGCGTGTCGGTATTTTGGGGTCTTGAGCACCCCCTAAAAACCTATGGCTCTCTACCATCATCATTTTTTTTAAACCTCTTCAATTCCAGGTTGCTTTCAAAATTGTACTTATCTGCTGCTTGTTTTTCTGCAAATTTAAAAAAAAATGTTCCAATAGCTCTTTTTCTTCTTTTGCAGCTCAGTTACCAACTGGTGAGGTGGATGGAGGACCTAAGGTGGGGTCAGGAAGAACACAGTTCAAATGTGACTTGATGCTTAGTAGCTGGGTGACCTTCCCCCCCCCCAACCCTGGCAGGTGACTTAATCCCAGTTTCCTCTTCTGTAAACTGAGAATAACAGCACCTGTCTCTCAGGTTTGTTGTGAAGCTAAAATGAGATCATGTATGTAAAGCACTCCGCACAGTGCCTCGCACATAGTAGGGCTATATAAATGTTAGCTGTTGTTAGAGCTGCTTTCCTTCTCCTTCCCAGCCCCCGTTAAAAACCTGAGAAAAAGAAAAGAAAGGGAGGGGAGGGGAAACTTGTAACAAGTTAACATTGTTGAGCAAAATGAGGAAAGAACTTTTGAGATCAAATTGCCAAGCCCAGGTATTTTGCAAATTAGGAAACCGAAGCCTGGGGAGGTAAAATAGCTCCCCCACCCACCCATTTACAAAAAAAAAAAAAACAGAATCTGGGACCTTGGCTGCAAGATTAAAGGATTTGACTCAAATCCTGTCTCTATTAATTCCTTACTCGTGACCTTGGGCAATATCTCTCTTTTTTTTTTTTTATGAAAATGAGGGTGTTAAATTTGATCTTGGAGGTTTCTTTAATCTCTAAATCCTTCTGCTCCTACTCTGGCCTTCAGCTTTCTGTACCCATTGACCACTTTAAAAGCCATTTTATTCATGACTCCAACTCAGAGGTGCAGAGCTTGGTAGACTTTCCTAGCCCCTAAACTGTTTTAACCTTCGAGGTTGTGTGAGGTAAGTAAATGAAATGTGAAGACATCACAGGGGAGGATGTGTATAATATTCATATCTGTTCATATCTATACTAAGAAATGTTTAAAAATCAAGAAATAGGAAAGTGAAAAAAAAAATTCAGAGGCTGTGAGAGTCTGATGGCTCAGCCTCTGGCAAAGTTTACCCTGAAACTTTTTATTCTTTCTTCTGGTTGCTCAGTAAGAACAGGGTCATAATGACCTGTTTTTCTCTACTGTAAAGAATGGAGAGGGTCTCCTCCTCCCCTCATCCTGTTCTTCTTTAGATTTGTAGATGTCACCTCAGTTGTAATCATTAACTAAAGGAATGGAAATTGGAGTTTCTGTGCCTAGATTTCCTGGTTCTTTGTCTAGCTTTGGAGCTCAGATTGTAAGCCCACTTCCCAGCCAATGGTGAGAAGAGTCAGAGGTAGAACTTGCCTGTTTCAAATCCCAATACATAGTTACCAGAGTTTAACAAAGTCCCAGCATCCAGGTTACGAGGTGGAGGGCTCTTAGCTACAGCTGCCTGGAGTCTCCACATCAGCACGCCACCAAAAGTGAGTGCCCTCCACAAATAGCTCTGTGTGGAACGAGTGAAGACCTCTCATAAAAGGGAACAAATTAGATAAATAGAAATAAGTAGGATAGTAAGTCCCATTTCTCTACTTAGATATTTTCCTTTCTATAAAGCCATTTCTCTACTTAGATGTTTCCCCCTCCATAAGCCAAGCTAGTGTGGCCGTAAGGCCCCCGAGGTTAAGAATAGGATGCTCACATCCTGTGTATTTACCTAATGGCAAGAGGCCTGAAAGAAAGAAGGGTTGAGGTGAATAAGTCAGCAACCATAAAATCCTCTGAAAGTAAGGACAGGACACAGGATGCTCACCTCCTATGCATTGACCCCAGGA
>JAQQSZ010016918.1:0-10917 GCA_028646595.1 Phalanger gymnotis
TGTGTATTTGAATGTCTGCGTATATCAATGGATAAATAATTTTTAAAATTAAATATAAATAAAAAATTGGAAATTGTTCAAATACTTACAATCCCAATTTTCAATTCAGATTTCAATTCAAGTTTTTTGAATTAGAAAGTAAATAAGGTAGATGTTTTCCTAGCTTCATATTCCTCAACTCGCTTGTTATGGTTGTTCAGTCATTTCAGTCATGTCTGATTCTGTGACCCCATTTGGGTGTTTCTTAGCAAAGGAACTGGAGTGGTTTGCCATGTCTTTCTCCAGCTCATTTTACAGATGAAGAAACTGAGGCAGAGTTAATTGACTTGCCCAGGGTCACACAGCTGGTAAGTATCTAAGACTGCATTTGAACCCATGAAGATGAGTCTTCCTGGTTCCAAGATTCCAAGCCCAGGGCTCTATCCACTGTGCTACTTAGCTGCCCTAAGCTCACTATTTAAAAACTAACAACAACCAAAAAAACCCCAAACAAACTAAATTTAAGTAGTTGATTTTCTTTTGAATTAATATTTTGTGTTTTTTCTATCTCCCTTAAGATTTTCTTTGGTCCTAGGCAAGCCACACATACCCAATTACAGATGGGTTGATACCAACACATTTAATATCCTATGTAGACCTTGAATTTGCACTACATTCTAAATTAAGTTCTGCCATATACAATTCACATGATTGATCAAAATTGTTGCTGTCCTCTGAGGATGTTTCTTCATCTGTAACATGGAAATGATGCCTGCATTATTTTCTTGTTGTGAAGATCAAGTCAACATCAAATATTAAGTGTTTATGATGCACCAGGCCTGGATGTGATAGAGTATGGAAAGCACTCTATGCCCAGTAGTTAGGATTATTGACAGCCCATGTGCTCTGCCATTACACATGTAATACACGGCATCCAAAGAAGGCCCTTAGCATGAAGGTAGATGGACTCCCTGCGGAAGAATTATGGGAAGTCATGGCCGACAGCCACAAAGGATAAAAAGGTATGGATGAGTTATAATCTGTACTGCTGGAGGGACAATCCATGTCCATACGGTCACAGATCTAGCAAAATATTGTTACTACAATCAGCATCACCACCACCACTAGGGAGTGGAATACTCCACATAAATTAACTTTCCAGATGACTGAAGCTCTCCTAGTTTAAATATCCAAACTAATTAAAACATAATGATTTAACCATTTGAATGGCAAATTTTCTGAAATGAATGATAAATTTCTTCCATGAAAAATAAATTAACTGTCTTCCTGTTTGACTTATCTGTTGACTTAACTGTTAGAGTTATCAATTATTGTATTGAACTAATACAGTAATGCCCCTTGGGCCTAGGGTCCCCTATTTCTTTTGTGTTCTTAGTTATGTAAGCATATAATTGTGCAGAGTAATTTCTAATAATTATTTCCTTTCTTATGGTTTTGTTGTAGTTTTCACCTTGTTCATTTGCTATTTTGTTGATTGGATTTTCTGCCCTCTTCTTAATTGGGTTGGCTAAAGGTTTACCAATTTTGTTAGTTCTTTTCTTCTTTCTCTTTTTTCTGTCTTTTTCTCTTCATTTCTTCCTTCTACTCTTTTTCTTTCTCTTTTCTCTTTTTTCTTTCTTCCCTTTCTTCCTCTGTTTCTCTCTTTCTCACTTTTTCTTTATCTTTCTTCATTTCTTTCTCCCTCCCCTTGTTTTTTCCTCTTTCTTCCTTCTTTTCTTTCTCTCTTTCTCCTTCCTTTTCTCTCTCCCTTCCTTCCTTCCTCCCTTCCTCCATTTCTTTCTTTCCCTTCCTTCCTTCCTTCCTTCCTTCCTTCCTTCCTTCCTTCCTTCCTTCCTTCCTTCCTTTCTCTTTCTTTCCCTGTTTCTTCATATTTGAAGCACAATGACTACTCATGGGCCTATTCCTGTTCTGATGAGCATCAGAGTTTTGACCTGCTCGATTTCTGACTTGGGCCAGTTTGCCCATCCATAGGCAACCTGGTGGCCCCTTCTTTCTGGGGGCTCACCATAATGGTATCAGACTTTGTATGAATACCCTATCTACTTAACCCACTGCAGCACAAAAACACAAGAGACCCACCAACCTCAGCCTCCTCATTCCTGGGATTATAAGCATCTATCACAATGCTTGGCTGCAAGACATTTCATAGAATCATACACACATACTTCTTCCCCTGTATTAAATGGTGGTTTCCTATTTGACTTTTTACATTCAGATATTTACTTATTAGCATTTTTTATTTGCTCTTTCATTAATATCAGGTGTCAGTGTGCCAGTCTATAGCAGCCCTCTCTTTAATACCACCATCTATCAGTTTGTTGCATTTCATTTCTTCTGGGTTGGAAGCCAAATGACCAAGATTAGAATGTAGTAGAAGTAAAGTAAAAGTAAATAGGCTCTGAGTAAGGGCCCAAGGACTCTCCTATAAGCAAAGCATAGATATTTCATTGCATTGATTCTGAGGCATACATTTGCCTATTTGGAGGCTTTTTGGCAAAAGAATCTCAGAATCTCAAGGTTGGAAGAAACCTCAGAGGCCATCTAATCTACTTCAGCTCTTACATGATCAAAACTCTCCTTTACTACATGCCCAACAAGTGGTCCTACATCAGTCTTGACTTGAAGACCTTAAGTGAGAGTGAATCCAGTCTATCTTACAGCAAACATTCCATTTTAGGTAGCTCTAATTGTTACATTTTTTACATCAGGCCTAAATTTCTTCCTTTGCAATTTTCACTCTTGCAGTTACTCTTAGTCTTTTTTTTTTACTTATTTAGTATTTTAATTTTCTCCAGTTACATGTAAAAACAATTTTAACATTCATTTAAAAAACTTTGAGTTACAAGTTCTCTCCTTTCCTCTCTCTCCAACCCCCCTCATTGAGAAGGAAAGCAGTCTGATATAGGTTACACATGTGTGTGTAGTCATGCAAAACGCTTCCATAATAGCCATGCTGTGAAAGAGTAATTGTATTTGCCTCCATCCTAATCCCCCTCCTGCTTATTCTTTTCCTTCTCTCCTTTTGCCCTGGCCCTCCTCAAAAGTGTTTTGTTTCTGACTACCCCCTCCCCCATTCTGCTGTCTGTTCTATCACTCTTTGCCCCTTCTCTTATCCCCCCCCTTTCCTGTAGGTTAAGATAGATTTTTATGCCCAATTGAGTGTATATGTTACTCCCTCTTTGAGCCAGTTGTGATGAGAATAAGGTTCACTAACTTCTCTTCAAATTCCCCCTTCTTCCCCTCCACTGTAAAAGCTTTTTCTTGCCCCTTTTATGTGAGATAATTTAACTCCATTCTATTTCTCTCTTTCTCTTTCTTCTAATACATTCCTCTCTCATCCCTTAATTTTATTTTTTTAGATATCATCCCTTCATATTCAACTCGCACCTGTGCTGTCTACATATATGTACATATATATATATATTATAGATATAAATATAGATATTCCTCCTAACTACCCTCTAATAATGAAAAAGGTCTTATGAATTACAAATATCTTTCCATGTAGGAATGTAAACAGTTTAACTTTTATAAGTAACTTGTAATTTCTCTTTCTCGTTTGCCTTTTTATGCTTCTTTTGAGTCTTGTATTTGAAAGTCAGATTTTCTATTCGGCTCTGGCCTTATCTCAAGAGTGCTTGAAATTCCTCTATCTCATTGAATGTCCATTCCCCCCCCCCAATGGATTATACTCAGTTTAGCTGGGTAGGTGATTCTTGATTGTAATCCTAGCTTCTTTGCCCTCCAGAATATCATATTCCAAACCCTCCAATCCTTTAATGCAGATGCTGCTAAATCTTGTGTTGCCCTAATTGTGGCTCCACAATACTTCAATTGTTGCTTTCTGGCTGCTTGCAATATTTTCTCCTTGACCTGGGAACTCTGGAATTTGACTATAATATTCCTGGCAGTTAGGGATCTCATTCAGGAGATGATCAGCAGATTCTTTCAATTTCTATTTGACCCTTTGTTTCTAGCATATCAAGGTAGTTTTCCTTGATAATTTCTTGAAAGATGATGTCAAGGCTCTTTTTTTGATCATGACTATCATGTAGTCCAATAATTTTTAAATTATCTTTCCTGGATCTATCTTCCAGGTCAGTTGTTTTTCCAGTGAAATATTACATATTATCTCCTATTTTTTCATTATTTTGGTTTTGTTTCTTGAATTCTTGATTTCTCATAAAGTCATTAGCTTCTATTTGCTCCATTCTAATTTTTAAGGAATTATTTTCTTCAGTGAGCTTTTGGACCTCCTTTTTCCATTCGGCCAATTCTGCTTTTTTAAGACATTCTTTTCTTCATTGGCTTTTTGTACGTCTTTTAACATTTGACCTAGTCTATTTTTAAGGCGTTATTTTCTTCAGTATTTTTTGTGCCTCCTTTACCAAACCGTTGACTCTTTTTTCACGACTTTCTTGCATCACTCTCATTTCTCTTTCCAATTTTTCCTCTACGTCTCTTAATTGATTTTAAAAATCCTTTTGAGCTCTTCAATGGCCTGAGAGCAATTTCTCCTGGCCTGTGCTATGGTCTATGAGTGACCACAAGCACTCTTTTCTGCCCTGGAATTGTGAAGAGGGTCCCCCCTCCACTGCTGCCACAAACTCTGTTATCTGCTCCACACCCTAGGACTGCCACCCAGGATTGCAATCCAGATCCAAGTAAGGGTAAATCAACAGAGTCCTGCCTCAGTGACAGCAAAGAGACCCTCATAATCTCTTTCTGACCAGTTGTTCAATTCCCTTACTCTCTGTGGGCTGAGAGCTTTGGAAGCAGCCCCTGCTGCTACTGATTCAGTCACTCCTAAGGTCTGCTCCTGGTTTGCTGGTGTAGTCTGTGCTGGACTGTTCTCCACTCTCACTTAGGTGTGACAGACCTTTCCTTCTGACCTTCTAAGTTGTTTTTGGCTTCCAGGGGCTGAGAAGTCTAGAAACTGCTACTGCTGCCAGCAATTCAGTCTCGCTGAGGCCTTTTCTGAGTTTTCTGGCACCTGGTCTGTGCTAGCATGGACTCTGCTGGACTGCTCTCACCCAGTGCAAAAGAGACCATTCCTGCCAACCTTTCAGGTTGTATTGGGCTGGAAATTTGCTTCTCTCCATCTTTTTGTGGGTTCTGCTGCTCTAGAATTTGTTTAGAGTCATTTTTACAGGTATTTGAAGGGGATTGGGGCAGAGCTCAGGTGAGTCCCTGCCTTTACTCTACCATCTTGGCTCTGTCTCTCCTAGTCTTGCCTTCTAATGCCAAGCAGAATTAGTCCAAACTTCCTACTATAGTCCTCCTTAGCCTTCTCTCCTACAGACCAAACATCTCTAATTATATTAGATCAGATAAAACTTTTAGTAAACCCTTACTGTGTGCCAGACACTATACTAAGCACTAGGAATGCAATTACAATCAAAAAGGAAGGTAGTAGCTGCCCTCAGGAAGCCTTTATTCAAATAGGGGAAGACTCACATAAAAGGGTGCTAAAAGGCAACACATACACATGCTCAGTTGCACCATACCAAACAAACTCTCTCACTGACAAAATCTGACACGTCTAGCTGGCATTTAGCACTGCCTTCAGTAAATGGAATTTGGGTCAGAGGGGTAACTTTTAGTTATTCCCAAATGGCCTCCTAAAATACTTCTCCCACCTCTGCACCCTAATGTGGCTTTTAGTTTTATTAATAAGTGCTTGCAAAGTATGTTAGAATTCTAGTCACCAGATATAAGAATAACATACTTTTACATAACTGCTTTAAGGTTTAGGAAGGACTTCTCTCACAATTAGGGCAGCTAGGTGGCACAGTGAGAAGGAGTCAGGAAGACCTGAGTTCAAATCTGACTCAGACACTTACTAGCTGTGTGACTTTGGGCAAGTCACTAAGCCTGTCTGCCTCAGTTTCCTCATCTGTAAAATAAGCTGGAGAAGGAAATGTCAAACCACTCCCATATCTTTGCCAAGAAAACCTGAAATGGAGTCATGAAGAGTTAGGCATGACTGAAAAGATGACTGAACAACATTCCTTCCAATTATCCTGTGAGGTTGGTAGTGTAACTCTTACCATTTCCATTTCACACATGGGAAAACTGAGGGGTAGAGAGGTTGTAACTTTCCCAAAGTCACTCAACTAGTAATTTGCAGAGCCAGGAATGAAATGTTATGTTCTCTCCACTTTGCTAAGCTCTTTGATCATTCTGCTTTATGAATTTGGTGGGTTTTCCAAAAGAATATAAGCTCACTGAGGGCAGGGATAGTTTCATTTTTGTCTTTATATCCATAGCACTTTGGACAGTGCCTGGCACATCATGCTTAATAAATGCTTTTTGGATGCATTGTATTTGCTGCATATACAAATTGTATCCATCAATTAGAATGTGAGCTCCTTAAGGACAGGGAACAGTTTCATCCCTTGTAGGTTAAATGCTTGCTGATTGGCTATTGATCAACTGAAATGCCTTCCTCAAGGACAGATGAGCCATTTTCGACTTCTCATCTACTGCCTGACGAAACTTGCAGCCCTATTAAATGATGAATCACTGACCACACAGAGCTGGTGAGGGACTGGAATTACAACTATGACCAGGGGCTACAAGTTTAATTTGCTCTCTTACCCTTGACTCACTGTGCCTTTATTTCTTCATCTGCAATAGTATTAACTGATGTTTATATTATATTTTAAGGTGTAAAAGCCCCCCATGTATGTTATCAGGAGAGCTAGGTGGCTCAGTGGATAGAGTGCCTGGCCTGACTCATAGAGTCTTCCCAACTCATCTTCCTGAGTTCAATTCAAATCTACCTTCAGACACTTACTGGCTGTGTGACCCTGAGCAAGTCACTTAACCGTATTTGCCGCAGTTTCCTCATCTGTCAAATGAGCTGGAAAAGGAAATAGCAAACCCTCTGCCAAGGAAATTCCAAATGGGATCGCCATTGAATACAACTGAAATGACTGAACAATAACAATGCACATTATCTCATTTGAGCTTCAAAACAACCCTATGAAGTAGCTCCTTCAGGTAGCCCCATTCTTTAGATGAGGAAACTAAGGCTCAAAGGAGTCTGGGGGTGGGGACCCTGTAGCCTTGAGGACACAAGTGACCCTTTAGGTCCTCAAGTGCAGCCCTTTGACTAAATCCAAACTTCACAGAACAAATTCTTTTATTAAGGGGCCACAGGTTCCCCACCCCTGATCCAAGTTACAGGAGGAGAACCTTTCAGTCAAGAGTGTCGCTACATTCCCGTGCAAGAGCCTCCGAACTAATCCGTTTCAATTATAGTGAAGACTTTCTGGCCTGACTCTTCCAAAGTAAAAGCAGCTACTGTGCCCCGCTAGGGGTGCCCTTGAGGGGTTGGGGGTGTCCATTGTCTAATCTTATCAGCTCAAACTCCCATTCTGGGTGTGTTTTCTCCACCACAAACACACACACACATAAACACACACACATACACAGAGTTTCCTTCTACTCTCTGGTGCCTTAATTCCATTTAATCATTTAACGTAAATCAGTTTTTATAACAGGACATTTACTTTGAAGATGTAACAATAACAAAAGTGCAAACATTTGCCCCCCTACATCTCAAAGGCACACGCTTCCTCATACTACCTCAGTCTTCGGGTAGAATGGGCTCAGACTTAACATGGTTTCTACATATCATTGGCCCCACCGAGTTCACGCCAAAATGTGGCATTATTGCTTGACGAATCCTTGTCTTAGCTACTGCTGAGCTGGGTCCTAAAGATTACTCTTAAGGATATCAATGCTGAATTTTCTGCAAAACCTAGCTCAGACTGAATTCCTGGACTTCCAGATGCCTAGAAGGCTTGCTCTCTTGAACTTTCAAAACACATAAGGTAATATCTCCAAATGAAGCTCCACTTACAACAGAAGAATAAATACTAAAGCAAAGGACCAAAGCCCATTTTCATAGGGCCTCGCCTCAAATAAGGAAAAGGCCTAGGGCTGTCCCCTTTACAGCATTGTCTCTCACAAGACACTATCGGCAAAGGAGACGAGTAAGAGAAGTCCAACCAAGAGAGAGTCTGAGACCAGCTACAGACTTTTGAAGAAGTGCTGCCAGTTTCAATTCCACAACCTCAGTCAATCAGGAGGTTGCCATTCACCACATGTTAGTAGAATGGAATCAGTTATGGAATGTCTATGCATGCGCCAAGGTCTCTCCAAGGCACTCCTGGCAACTGTCATCACAGCTCTCCTGTAAGGAGACTCCTCAGTCACTTCCACGTGGGAAAATTATACCAGCCAAAAACATTGATTCACTCTGTGTAGGCGAGTAAGGACTAGGCTCATTGGCCAGTCCTCCTTCACATGATGAACATTTCACAATGTCCTAAGTTAATTCTGGGTTACTCCCAATATCCTATACTACTAAAAGCTGTTTGAGAAAATCACATGACTATACCACCTGTGTCTATTGCATACGTTATTGTAGTTCATTCATTTTCCAGTCATGTTTGAAATGTACTACCTTCCCTTCTCTGTGGAGGGGCGGAGGGAGCCTATGGGTACAGAACGGTACATAAACTCTCAGACTTAATTGATGCATTGGTTAGTTTTGCTGAACTCTCCTTATTTTTATCAAGGGATGACTCATTGGGGAGGAGAAGGAAAGAATATATTTGCAAATTCAGATAATATGAAAACGAGAAGTATCAATTTTTAGAAGTCAAGTCTAACTCATATCAACTCTTAGTATTCTTGTTAGAAAATCACCAGTGGCCCTCTAGTTTGATTCCAGAGGTTCTTCCAGCTCATATCTGGAAAAATAAAAAAATCTGACTTGTTCATTGAGTGAATGTACTTTTGGTTATGGGGGTGGGAAGGACATGAGAAATATGAACTGGGACTGTGTGAAACTTCACAGTTTCAGTTCACAAGGCTTCATTACTTCATCATAACTTCATCATAACTTATTTCAGTTTCAGTTCTCATGGGTTTCCCTTCTTTTGAGATGAGTTTTAACTTTCAGGCTGAAAAAAAAGCAAAATAGAGCTGAAGGCCCAGCATTTGACCTAGTTTCAAATCGATGTGGGAGAGGAAAAGGAACAGATGGATTGCACTAATCTCAGCCAAGGTCCTCCTAAGGAAACTTCCATTCTGCTGGGCATGCTGGCTATCCTCTTCCCTATCCAAAGATTGAGGGAACTGTTGATGAGTGTCGGCTTGGGTCTAGTGGCTCACAAGGTGGGGGTCCCCAAGAAGCTAGGGAGTAGGAGAGCAGGAGATACATCAGGTATGAGGAGCTCAAAAGAAAGTAGGGGTACAGAAAGAGGGATGAAAAGGAACTCTATGCAAGCTCAGTAATGATGACAGGACTTGGGAGCCCTTGACTGAAGAAGGTACTCAGGAAGAATATGAGGTACATACTCTAAGAGAGGTCCTGTCTGTTCAACTCAAAGATTAAGAAGTGATGTTCCATGGCTATTTGCTCTTTCTGCTTTAGCCAGGTCCTGGTTTGCTCCCTATATAAGGGAAACCAACAGGTGAGCCCCTCCCTCCTCCTCTAACTCTGGGCCACTTCAAACACACTTGGCCCATCAGAAGTGGCCTAGGGTCCCCAGGAGGGAACGAGAGAAGGGACAAGAGTTCACCTGTTTGCCTCGATTTATATAAAACTGTATATAATCTGTCTGAAAAATGAATACCTATGAATTTGGGGCTCTCATATGTTCAGGGGATTTTGGAAGACCAATATTCTAATTTTGCATGTGTGGAAACTGAAGCCCCAAAGGGAGAAGTGACTTGTTTGTGATAACAATTTAGTAGATGAGCTACAACAACCCAGGGCTCCTGATTCCCAACCACCACACCACACTACCTCCTCATGAAAGCTTTCCACTTGGTTTCTTCGATAGGTACTTTTTGCTCTGGTTTAAACAAGCTGGGATGACTCCTTACATTCTCTATAAGAACCCTGGGAAAACAAAAAAGGGGTGGGGCTGATTTATCAAAAGAGAACCAAAATTTATCAAAAAGAGAACCAAACCAAGAGAGAGATGGGAAAGTGGAGGAGAGGGAGAGAAGGGAAAGAGGAAGGGGTGAGGAGAGCAAAGAAAGAAACAAGAAAGAGAGGTAGGAGAGAGAGAGAAGGGAAAGGGAGAGGAGGGTAGAAGAGAAAGAAAAGAGGCTGGAGGGGGAAGAGAAGAAAGAGAGGGAGGAGAGGAGAAGGAAAAGAGGGAGAAGAGAAGGACAAGGAGGTGAGAGAAAAAGGGTGAAGATGAGGCTGAAATCGATAAGGAATTGTGACTGAGGCAGATAGAGAGGGGAGAAAGGGATGAGTGGGAAGGAGAGAAGGAAAGAAAAGGAGGGGGAGGGGGAGAGATAAGGGAGTTCCCATACTGAGAGGGCAGCTGCTTCCCAGGTTATTTTCTTTTGCAAAATTGTCTTGCCATGGCTATTTAACCCTCCCCAGTGTCTGTTGCTGGCGGAACAACTTTAGATAATGACCACATGCCATATTAGAGCTTTAAAGAAAGAAGCCAGAGTCAAACTGGAGATACATTAAGCACCAGTAAATACAGTCAGTCCTGGCTTAACTCCCTAGATTTCTCCATCAAGAGGTTTTGTTTACACTATACTTTTAAGGTGACAGGTAGACGGTACAGTGGATAGAATGACGGGCTTGGAGTCAGGAAGACCTGAGTTCAAATTTGGCCTCAGATACTAGCTGTGTGACCCTGGGCAAGTCACTTTACCCTGTTTGCCTCAGTTTCCTCATCTGTAAAATGAGCTGAAGAAGGAAATGGCAAACTACTCCAATATCTTTGCCAAGGAAACCTCAAATGGGGTCACAAAGAGTCAGACGTGACTGAACAACACTTTTAAGAAGAAAATCAAAGCATGCTTTCTTCCACTTCTCAGTTTCCTTACCTGCAAAATGAAGGAATTGGACTAGATCAGGGGTTTTTA